>CM021101.1:415848064-416110644 GCA_007115665.2 Sequoiadendron giganteum | reverse complement strand
GGCTTGTATTCTTCAACAAATTGCATGAAGTTTGTTGTCTTTTGCTTCCCCTTGTTTTGAAATAATTAAGTGTAACCGTATGGGAATCTCTGAAATTAGGGTGAAATTTACCCTCAAATGCAAATTTAATTATGATTTGGCTTGTTTCTTGTTGCTCCCATGTCTTTATAAATGATATTTTGGGGCTTGTAACAAAAGAGAAATGGGGGTAGTGGGTTATTATGGGATTCAGTCACAAATGGATTAAAAGGGTTAATAAATAGTCTAGTGACATGTCTTAAGTTCAATCAAGTCTGTTGATATGCATATGCAATATTAATGGTAATACTGGTAATATAGAATAGCAATAGGACAAGTTCAACACCATTTTACTCTCCTATGTATTGGTTTTATAAATTATGAATAATATAATCAAGGTTATCTTATTTGTCTCTATCAATTTCAGATGGATGTATGGTTCTATGTGTGTTTATTAATTCAAAGAGTTATTGTAGATGCTTGAATATGGCTGTAAATTTGCATCAAACTACGTGCTAGGATGCTAGTAAGAAGTAAAGGTTAAAATGCAATTCTAAAATATTGTAATGTAGCATTTCAGAGCTTCATATAATTTCAGGTGTGAAAATTACTATCATGTTATGTAGGTGTTGATATTGACTCTGTTCCAAGGATGAGGCACTACACTAAGTGAGGTAGTTATGTAGTGCTGATTTGACTAACTCAGCCATTACCCATTCATTAAATCAAATTCTATCAAAAGGGTTATAAAGTTATGGTGTTCTATCATTCTCATGCTCTAGGAGTGAATTATGTTTCAAAAGAGGCCAACTTCTCTAATATAGTTACTAATTGAGCATCTATATGAGAATCATCTATGCATATTGTAGTGTTATTGATAAAAATGGCATAAGAAGTATTATTAAGAGAACATTGCTAGGGATCACCCTCTTAGATTTCACAGAGCCCGAAGTGAAGAAGTGAGGGCCTCTAAACCCTTACTTATGTATTGGCCAATCCTTACCCTTGCTAATTATTGGTTCCAGGTAGATTCATAGGTAAGAGTTAGGATTAATTTTGATTCTAAAAAAATAACCAACATGGCCTACACTGATTAACATTGGAGAAGTAAGATCATTCCATGGATTGGCTAGTTTCTACCAGAAGTTTATCATAATATTTAGTAACATTTATACACCCATGATATAGACAATGAGAGGAGATAGGAAGGAATTATGTAGACATGTAATGCACAAAGAAGTTTTGAATTGTTGAAATAAAAAGTGACAAAGTAACCAATGTTAGCATTGCCTGATTTTGACAAGGTATTTCAAGTTGATTGTGATGCAAGTGGAAATGAAATAGGAGTAGTGTTGAGTCAAGAATGGATACCCATAGCTTATTTTAGTGAGAAATTGAATGATTCTATAAGAAGGTATTTATTTTATGATAAGGATTTCTATTCCATAATTCAAGCCTTGAAGAAGTGGAGACATTATTTGTTACCTAAAGAGTTTGTATTGTATATTGATCATCAAGATTTGCAATATTTTAATAGTCAAGTGAAGCTGAATTAGAAACATATGAGATGGGTTGAGTTCTTGCAAAGTTATACATTTGTGTTGAAGCATATGAGTGGTAAGTCAAACAAAGTTGTTGATGCATTAAGTAGAAGAAGGAATTTTACGACAGAGATGAGGATAGGAGTACTAGGTTCTGAGGAACTAAAGCATATGTACGAGGAGGACCCCAATTTTTTCAAATCTTTGAAATCCCATAAGGAACTAGTAGTGATAGATTGAAGCCAATGGTTAGACTATTTCATTCAAGAAGATATATTGTTCAAAGGAAATCCATTGTGTATTCCAATGAGTTCAATGAGGGAGAATTTGATTAAGGAGAAGCATAGTGGAGGAATAGTAGGACACTTTGGAGTGGATAAGACACTAGCTTTGGTAAATGAATACTATTTTTGGTTGCAGATATATAAGGATGTCAAGAAGTATGTTTAGAATTGTAGAATTTATCCAATAGAAAAAGGGAGTAGTCAAAATATTGGATTATATAAACCTTTGACATTACTAGAGAGACCTTGGAATGACATAATCATGGATTTCATATTGGGATTACCAGTAACAAAAAAGAGGATATGATTCTATAATGGTAGTAGTAGATAGATTTTCTAAAATGGCACATTTCATTCCTTTTAAGAAGAATAATGATGTGCATATTGCTAACTTATTTTTCAAGGAAAGTGTGGGATTGTATGGATTGCCTAAGAGTATAGTTTTAGATAGAGACACATACTTCATTGGATACTTTTGGAGGACATTATGGAAGAAGATGAAGATAAATCTGAAGTTCAATTTAGCATATCACCCACAGACAAATGGATAAATAGTAGTGGTAAATAGAAGTTGGGTAACCTATTAAAAGATGTTTGGTCGGAGACAAAGTAGGGAATTGGGATATAGTTCTACCACAAGTAGAATTTTCATACAATAACTTAGTAAATTGGAGTACAGGGAAAACACCATTTGATATTGTTGAGAAGATGTGTCTCAAACTCACTCGTATAACCCTAGTTCTATCACCAATCGGCTCAGAATTGCATAAGTGTTACTTCATGCTTGTACCATTGTACCACCAAGTAATGGCAAGAGAGGTGTGGTAGTATGGTTACTTCCATACTGTAGGAGCCTTCTAGATGAGGTAAGGTAGTGCGGTATTACCGCCATACCGCAGAAGCCTTCTGATTGAGGTGTGGTAGTGTGTTGTTACCGCCATACTGCGGGAGCCTTCATATAGAGGTGCAGTAGTGTGGAGTTACCGCCATATCGCGAGAGTCTTCATACAAAGGTGTGGTAGTGCGGTGGTACTACAATACTGTGGGTGCCTTCTCATTGAGAAGTGGTAGTGCAGTTACCACCATACCATAAGAACCTTCAACCTGACGAGTGGTAGCGTGGTATACTGCCACACCACAATAGGACTTGCAGGAGCTTGTGGTGGTGCGATGTAGTTACTACCACCCCGCGGGAGCCTGTTGGTTATATAATGGTAGCATGGTGTATGGTAAATGAGTGTATACTTGTCGACTATTGAGGTGTATGCCGAATAGTGAAGGACACCTGCTAACTTGGAGATGGTTGTTCAATGACAGGGAAGTTCGACAATTGCTCAACAAAGGAACCTAAACCATTTGTGCAAAGAACGAATCAATTATGATTGTTGCTATACATTGCAATGCACTATAACTGTTATGGGTTTGATGGTTGTATGATCAAATGATCAGTGTGAGTGTTCGAGTGGTTTGCACATAGAATTGTAACTGTGAGAATGTTGAGACACACATAATTGAGAAGAATGTGAACTTGTGGTGGCCATGAGGTTGTGCTGGCCGAGAGGCTAGTTGAGTGAGTTGACTTGAAATGAATCTGCATTGTATGTTGTGTGAGAACATTGGAACAATGCGAGGGTTCTGAATAATTTTGTTGCATCTATTCTCTAGATGAAACAATATGTAACTCTTGTAAATGATATGAGCCTAAGATTGTATTGTGACTTTGTTTGTTGTTGAATACTACAATGGATCGATCTTTTGGAGTGTGGGGTTTTTTACTCAAAAGGGTTTTCTCCATGTAAATATGTGTGTTCATTTGTTTTTCTTCCATGTTGTTTGATTCTATAATTTGAATATGTGCACAATTGTTTGATCTGGTTAAGTTGCATGTGCTTTTCTCAGAAGGGTTAATGAGGGAAATCAACTATACCAGTTTTTGCTTTATGGCATAGTAGTACGTGTCTTTGAGGAAATTTGAAGGAATTAAAATCACCGAAGGCACTATTGTTCTTAGATGTTTCATTCTAAGATGACCCAATTTCTCAACAAGTGGTATCAAAGCCTCCTTCTGGTTGTTGGTTCTGGGTATTTCTCTTGTGAAGATTTTTTAGTGTGTCAGGTTTGAGGAAATCTGGAGGAATCAACTGATGATTGATCCTTTTTTATGAGTAAAAGTTATTTCTCTTTTGAGACAACATGAAGCATGAAAGACATTGACGATGGAGAATTTGGAGTTGATTATATTGTGATAATGTGATCTGAGGCTCCTGGTTGGCAGCGAATGATCCTGATGCAAGGGGTGTGAGTTTATGCTTATGGTTGTGTTGCAGTAGAGTGTGGTTCATATTGGGTGTCTGTGTGAGAGGCTCCCTGATGGTATGGAAATGCTTGGGTTGTTTTTTCAGCCATGGAGTATTGTGCTTGTGTTGGGTGTTTTGACTTGGCATTGAAGGCTTTGTTCTCTATTACTTTGATTGCTTAAAGGCTATGAAGTTGATCTTTGGGTGGTCTAAACAATTCAGAATAGCCTAGCTCTCTCGAATGAATGTGCATTCTCGTGATTCTGGAATTGGTCTGGAATGGGCTTGGAATTCTTGTACTACTTGTTCCTTTTTGGATACCTTGTACTTGCATGTTTCAGATTCATGTTCTTTGGTTCTGAAGGTTTTTTATAGATTTTCCTAAAAAGTCTATGATAGATATTCATGTTATTTCATTGTTCTGGTTAGCCATGATGGTTGTGTGTAGACTCTTGAGTTTTCCAGATGTGCAATGGATATGGATGTGCATGGGTGTTTTAGAAACATGATGGTTTTACAAGTTTTGCACGGTCAAGAAAAAAAACTTGTGGTTTTTTGGAGTTGCTGGTAAAAAGAAAAAACTATTTTCTAGACCCTAGTAGTTTGGGGCTTTACTAGAGGAGATAGTTGTAGTTCTAAATGTAAGTGTTTGCTTGCTGGTTTCCTAGACTATGGTTCTTGAGTTATGGATGTGATTGGAAAATTGGATTTGGTTTTGATCTGGTGTTTGAGTCAATTTTGTCTACATTGTTGTTCTCTTTGAGATCTTAGTTTTGTTGTTTCCATTGCAATGATGGGTTTGCACTTTTTTTGTGATTAATCTTCGAGTTATGCGGTTGGTGGATTAGCTACCCATTGGCTATAATGAGATAACTCAAAAGTGGACTTTCTATATCTACGAGGTTGATTCAGTGTTGGTGCAAATCTATTAGCTGGCCTTGTCTGTGGTCACTTGTGCATTGGCGTGGTTGCTTTTGGATGAGAGGAAGGATGGAATTGAGTACCTGAATAGTCAATTATGGGGACCTATAGCATGTGTATCATGATTTCATGGAGAACTTGATACACACTATAGTGTAAGATTTTGACAATGATGGTGTGGTCTATGTGGTTTGGAGATCTTGGTGTTGTTTGGCATTGTTGTCAGATGGACATGTTGTCGATTGTACCTAGAGGTTTTTTAGATCAGCCAATGTTTGGTCATGATGCTTGGAAAGCTTGGATGTCATGGTTCAGTGGGAGATTTAGCAATGACTGTGAATTCATCACTTGGTGGTGAATGATCTTCTTTAGTGTTGTAGATGTTACTAGGAGGGACTCTTAGATCCTATTGTTGCAGAAGGGTTCATTCGCATTTGCATGGAAACTATTTGAGGATGTACAACATCTTGGAACCATGGAGGATATTTGGAGTCTTTTTCCAAGGTGTTGGTGGTGCTTGATAGGTGATGGAGATTTGAATTTTTTTTTCTTGGTGTCATGTATACTCTTGCTTTTGCATTAGAGTTTTGGCATGAGGCTTTGCTCTTGAGACTGTGGTGAAGTTGCTTGGAGCATGGTATATCCTAAGGGGGATGTGTAGATGATGATGTCATGATAATTTTTTGTTTCATATGTGTTTGAAGATTTGATAGTGGTTTGGAGTTTCTCTGTATTTTGAGTACATTGGTCATATGCTTGATAACTTCATGTTAAGTGCAATAATGCATATTGGAGTTTAGCATGAGATGATCAGTTGTTGGTGCTCATGGATACATGGAGAATGAGGTGAGGTTGTGATTCTCTTGAGATGAGAAAGGTGTTGATTACAGTTGAAAGTTCGAGTAGCCTACACCTTGGTTGAACGTAATTTCAACAAAGACCAATGAGGATATTACTCTTGGATGAGTCATGGTGGCTTGTATATCTTGGAGGAGCATTTTCTTTTCACACTCTTGGTCTTCTCGGTAGTGAAGTTTGTAGACACTGAAAAATGTCCTAAGTCTATGAGCATCATTTTTCCTAGTCATCATCTTTCAATAATTGAATAATTTTAATTATTCTATTATGTTTGATCATATTCCTTTATTAATTAAATAGTTTTTAAATTATTTAATTGATTCACCTTCTCATTTCTATCTTGATCAATTAAAATTATTTAATTGCGTCACTAATACCCCTTTCTTCAATAATTAAATAAATCATTATTTATTTAATTATTCATCTTTATCACATGTCTATAGTCAGATAATAATAATTATTTGACCTTTTATTTTTCTATAATTAAATAATTAACGAAATTATTTAATTATGTGTCATTCTTCTCCTTTAAATAATTGATCCAAATCAATTATCCATACTCAATTTCTATTTCTTCCTTTAATTAAATTTATGAATTTAATTAAATCTCCTTTTTCATTTCCTCCAAATAAATAATTTAAAATAAATTATTTATTTGCCACTTGTCATCCTCTTCCATTTTCGAATAAATAATTTAAAATTAATTATTTATCCCTCTATTTTGGTCAAAGATCCCCTGTCATTATTTCATGTCATAGTCTACATGTCCTGCATGTCTATCATAGCCGTCAAGCATCATAGTCGTCGGCGTCATATCTTTTCCATGCATGGCATATGCTGGTTGCATCAATTCTCAACCGTAGATCTTGGCATCTTTCTAGAAACTCGATCTTGGTCATCCATTTCGTAACTTCCCTCTCATGAATCCTCATCCGTTGATCCTAGAATCTTTCTAGAAGATCAATCTCATCCGTCCATTCGAATGGTTGGTTATAAAAGCAACCCTTCCCCTCCATTTTCAATTTAATAGTCATTATCTCCAATTTTCTTGCTTACTATTTGCAGGTATTTGCACAACTTCATCAACAAATCTGAGGGCAATATTGGCATAAGAAGAAATAAGAGAGACAAGAGAAAGAATCAACTTCAAAGGGAAGTGCTTTATTTCATTTGTTTTCATTTTGATTGCTCTCTTTGTTTGTATTCTCTTGTTTAGATTGGGATAATAATTTAGAAGTGTTGGCTGTCACTTAATCTAATACTATTTGATTTTCTCCATCTTACATTGGTGAACCCGACGTGAATCGAATAATATTGCAAAAAATCGTTTGTTTTCTTGTTTGTTTGGTTGTTTTGCAGGTTACAACCAAGAATTCATATGAAATTCTGTCATCTTCTTTTGAACATAGAAAAATGGGCACATAAATTCTTTTAAAATGATCATCTAGATTTTGTAGCCCTCATTTTCAGCTTTGCGAAACTTCAAACGGTTTAAAATTTCGTTAAGATTTGAGAAAGTTATGGCTATTTTAGTATTTGCTGTTTTTTTAGTTTAGCTGTTAAAACCCGCGTTTTCTTTTGCCTATAACATTTTTTTCATGCAAAATCTTGGAAAAATAATTTCTGGGTTTTGAAGGTTTTGAGTTTTAGTTTTCCATGGATATAAACCAATTGAAATTTTGTTAAGTTTTGAGAAAGTTATGATTATTTTAATTCGCTGGTGTCATTTTCTTTTGAGCTACTAATCTCTTGTTTTTAGCATGTGGCACAGCTTGGAGGGAGTCTAAAAAAATTGTTTCTTTAGAAACAAAAATCGAGCTTTTCATTTCTTTAAGCATAATTAATTTTATTTGTTTTCAACAACTACAACAAATTGCATGCACACTCATTGGTTAAAATGAACACAAATTGCATGCACACTCATGGGTTAAAATGAACATGCATTTCATGTCATTGGCCTAAAATGAACTTTGTTTGTTTCACATCAAGTTAAATTTTTAAAATGAACAAAGTGTCTTATGTGTCCTCTTCACATTATCATTCGGTAATTAAAATTTATAAGTGTCTTCAATTTTGTGTTACCTTTTGATGCAATAATCGAAGTATCATCTCCCCTTGCGCATTTATGTGATCTTGGGTGTAAGAAAAACGGTTATTGCCTTTAGAACTTAGGCCTTCCTTGGTGGGAAAATGTACTCACACCAAGGCGACTCAAACCGGCAACGGAGCTCTTTGGCCGAGCTACCCCCAACCGGTATATAATGTGAATCCTAAGGGAAAACCTAGGATTATGAGTGCGAATGTGTCATACGGACCAAGTAGTACTCCCCAAAACCTTGTTGAGCGTAACCTCTTCAGGCTGGAGTGCCTCCTAAATGGAGCTTAATCTTGTGCCCCATGTATGGCCACTCGAATGGGGGTCCTGAACTAAAAACCTTTGTGTAGTTACCAAAATCCTTCTATTTGCTAGCACAACAATGGTCGTTGTGAAGGCATCCACATTCTCGCAGTTCTTAGTAGAGGTGATCAACCTGCCATGGGAGTTTTATGGGGGTTGGAAGTTTGGTTGGCCTGAGAAGTGAGTGCAATGTAAGGGGGAGCCCGTGCGGCCAAGCTTCTAGATTCACACGCTAAGAATAAGTGCGGTTGGGGAAACCCACATGGAATCTAGCGAATATTGTCTTTGCTTAACCTAGGGTTGTGCTTGTCTTCATTGTGCATGTTTTCAAATTTTCAAAGACAAGATATTGTGTTTGTCAAGTGTTTTTTAAAACTTTGAAACAAATAAACACCTTTCACAAATCTGGAAACACACACATTCAACTTGAAACAATTCCAAATTTTGCAGTCTAAAACCCAAGACCAAACTTGTCCAATTTGATATCAAACAACCTCTATCGAAAACCAAAAAAAAAAAAAATTGCTCAAATCTTCCATTAGTGACATCTTTAGTTTGTATTTACCCATAGGTTCATCCTTGCACATCATATCCTTGGTAATAGGGTCATTATCATTCCACCATTCCTTTATCTTGGTCTTAGGTACATTGGCACTTTGCATCCTTATATCCTTGAAAATCACAAAAAAATAGCACAATTTCATATCCATTTTGCATTGGAACCTTGCATTGTCATCCAAAGGTCACAATTTTTGTATGGTCCTCATCCATCCTAATCCAAATTCATGACCATGTCTTCACTTTACCTTGATCTTCTTCATAGTCAAGTTGAATACCAATCAATCCTCAATCGTCAATCGTTAATACCAACCACTCACATACCCTTCTTACCAACAATCCATAAGCTTCAGTCCTTCATCCATCTACCCTCACTATCAAGAGTCACTTGACACAATCCATACCATTAATCCCCCAAAAATATCCATTAATCATCCTTATCTTAGCCTTGACAAGGGAAACCAACCTTCCACTAGTCCATTCCAATCCTCCACATCCTATCATAATCCATCATCCACTAGTCCATTCCAATCCTCCACATCTTATCCTAGTCCATCATCCACTAGCCCATTTCCATCCACTCCATCCCAAACTACATTTGGACATGAAAATACATTTGGTCAAGGTATCCAAAACCACATCACATTGTCTACACCTTGGGATACATGTCAAAAAGAAAGTCGAAAGCATGACATCACAACTTCACTTTCATATCAAGATCGAAGCAGTCCATCTCATGATCCCATCCTTAAGTCCATCCAAGAAGTCCTTCTAGATAATCATGGCATCCAAAATACACCTATCCTTGTTCAAGAGTCTATTCACAACCATGTTCTCCAAGATACACCTATTTTTGACCAAGATCCCACCATTGAACAAGAAATCCAAAATGATACTCTCATCGACCTTTATACCATCCATGATCAAACATTTGAAGATGATCCCATCCAAACACAAAACACCTCCATTCCCCAAATTGAGACACTTGCCTCCTTTGGACACATAGATAATCAAATCAATGATATGGATAACATCAAAGAAGAGCATAAAGCAACTACTATTGATCAAGTCAAAAGAGAACACAAAGAAGCTACTATGGATCAAGTCAAAGAAGAAGATACAAAATCTATGACAAATCAAATTGATGTCCCAAATGATCAAGAAGAAACAAGCATGACGAATGATAAATCCAAAACATCCTATCAATTAGGAGCATCCACCTTTGTCAAAGCAGGATTTCTTGTAGATGAGGAGATTCCAAGTAATAATTTCCACATACAAAATGATGGGTTAGCATCTTGTTTTCAAAATAAAAAATACCTCATCGGAAATAAAATCTGTCAGAGCCTGCAGTATCAAGGAAGAGGACTAGGTCTACATGAGCAAGGAATTATAGAACCAATACAATTTTATGCAAATCCTAGACATCAAGGTCTTGGTTATTCTTCAGTCAAAGAATCAAATGGTGTTATTGATACCTCCACGATATTGGGGGCAACTTTATCCAATGCAAACATCAAAATGGGGGCCATGAGTAGTCCTTGTCATAAGATTGTTTCCAACATTCCTTCCATCCATACCATAAACTGTCATTCCAACATGAATAAATCTACCCATTGGAACCAACAAAAAGAAAATTATTACAAATCTAAAGTTAAAAATCAAATGTCAAAGGCCATTGAATCAAACAAAATTACAAGTGGACAAATAAAGTTAAAATGGATCCCAAAGAAAATTGGATCAAGCAAAGAAAATATTCCAAATTTAAAATTCAATCAAAATATGGAGCCACAAGAAAAGAGGACTCCCACATATAGTAAATGTCCACCTCCTTCAAAATGGTCATCAAGAAAGGCATATAAAAATGTTGGTTCCAAACACTATCCCAATCAAAATTCCAAACTCCATCATCCACCATCCCAAGTTTGGAAAATAAAAACTACTACATCCAAATGTCTAAATAATCCTTCCATGGCTACCATCATCCATCATTCTAAAACTTATACCTCACGAATTTGTCACATCTTGGTAGAAACTCTTTATCATAAGGACTCTCATGGTACTCTATCACGATGTGCGTGTTTCAATAAGGCCAAACCTAATATCAAAGAGGATCACAATGACATCGATCAGTTGTATGCAAGTGCTATGGTCCTAACAAGACAACTACTCCATAAAGGTCACTATTGGCATATCATGACACCAGTATCTACATCAACACCATCAAAAGATTAAGAACAATCAACAGTCATCCAAACTATCAAATCGATATAAAAAGTCAAAAAATATGTCACCTTGATGAAAACCTGGCTAGCAGGCATCTTGTGTGACATCATCAAAATGAAAGAAAAAAAAAATAGTAAAGAGAAAAATTCCGTCCAATAGTGAAAACCATTTTTATGGCGCTTTGGATAAGTACCATGATGAAAACCTTGCAAATAGGCGTCATGTGTAAGAGAAATTATCTATGTGTATTATTACACTTGGGGGCAAGTTGTCTCATCTCCCATGCCTTTCTCATAGCATTTCCATCCATTTTCCTACCTACCTTGATCTTGATAAGAAATAGGGTACAAACATAAATCATGCTTTGAAAATGTTTTGGACATGTCTATCCTTTGGTAATACACTACCCATGAAATATCATGTCATTTCCTTCATAGAATTTATCCAAACCCATATCTTGGAGAAAACAAATTGTTCCTATGTGAAATACTCCTTGGAGATCATATCCTAATTCTTCCATCCAATAATCCTCATGTCTCTTATCCTTTGCCAAAAGCAATCCATTATCTTTTCATACCTATTGTTAGACTTGGTTTCCCTTGTTATTGGTTTAAGGATTATAACTCACTTATCCAAGTGCCCTCCATAATCCCATCTGGTCCTAGGGTTAGTCATTCCAAATGCAATGAGTCCATACAATCTTGCTATGCAACCTAGCGCATCATCCAAAACATTCCTTGGCTTTGTTCCTAGCCCTGTTGCAAACCTTGATCCTTTAGTCACATAATCATCATCCTCATGTTGTTTCGGGATGTGTCCTTCCCCTATCAAACAACATTGTCATCATCATCATCACTTATCAATTGGTTTTCAGCTTGACTAGGGGCAAGATCATGTTCATCCTTGGGTCCTTGTGCATGCCTTTTTGGTTGATTGTGGGTATCTTTCACACGCATTTTCCATGATCCTTATAGTTATCATCCATAATAAAGTCTCATCCATCCATAATAAAGCGTCATCCTTTTCATAGCCTAAAGACCACCAACATTTAGCATCCTTCATATCCACCTATCGCATTTGCTGCTTCCCCTCGCACATAATAAGTTTTTCCTATACCTGAATGGGGGAAATTCCTTGACTTACATCTTTATGGGAAATCATGCATGGTATCAACCCTTTAAAACTTTCAAAATCATAAAAATCATAAAATATCCTAAAAAAAATCATAAAATGTCTTGAAAAAATCTTAAAAATCATAAAATGTCCTCAAAAAAATCCAAAAAAATCAAAACATTTCAAAATCCAAAAAAAACCAAAAATTTCAAAATCCAAAACACATAAAAAAAATCAAAAACTCCAAAAATAGAGTCTGACTCTAGGGAGTCTGAATCAGTTTTGTTAGAGTGGTCGAACTACGTTGCCTTCTGTGTGTTTGCTACGTAGGCAAGGCTCATCTTAAATGAGCCCCCGAGGCATTAGGTCAGTCCCTTTAGGTTGTCCAAATAAAATCATGACCAGTATTTTGTCAAATAAGACAAAGTCAAGTCGTGTCGAACTACGAGGTCTCTGTGCACTGCTACGTAGGCAAGGCCATCTATCGATGAGCCCCCGAGGCCCCCTAGGTCAAGTCCTTTAGGGTTCATCGAGTTGGGTCGTGTGCTTGATCTAAAAGCAATCATCATTCAAACTACATCAAGAAACAACAAAAAAATTAAATCTTTCATCAATCAATTATCTTATCATCAACTCAATCAAGGTCACTAGTCTTATATCAGAATGGGGCATTATGTCATTTGTCTCATTCGGTCTTATCTCTTGTCTTTTATTCAGGATACATCCTTCCTGGGATTAGACTTTCTCAACCTTGTCATTTACCTTAAGCAGGATGTGTCCTTGCAATTAGGTGTCATGTCAACACTTGTCACTTGGTCAACTTTATCAGATGTGTCCTCTACCTAAACAGGATGTGTCCTTCCTACGGTTGGGTATCATCACATCGCTTGGTCATATTCATCAAATCTTTGTCAAACAATCAAACAATCTTGTCAACTTTGTCAATCAATCTTTCCTTAATCAGGATGTGTCCTTCCTGAAATCGAGCATTATCATTATCAATCAACTTTGTCACACCACTCAATCTTATCAGCTTGGTCAATCAATCTTGCCTTCATCAGGATGTGTCCTTCCTAAGGCTAGGCATGGTCAATTAAATCACTTTATCGATCCTTATCAACCTATCAATCAACTCGGTCATCTTGGTCAACCTAATCAACCAACCAAACAATCATCATTATCACTAGAAAACACTCTCTTGGCAAACACTTTGTTGGTATGGATTTTCTTATCTTTTTGATTGGTTTTGGGTCATGTTACTAGTCTCCTCGAGGATTTCCTATCAATGGATTTAGAGGGATGATGATGGATCATGGCCTCTTTTCTTTGTTTGCTGCCTGTGGTTTGTCTTGGCAAAAAGACTGGGACAATCGGGTCCCTAGTATGAGCTGGGGCATTCCTTGTCTTTTTTGATTGTTTGTCTCTCCCAAATGGTCACCTTGCACACCTTGGTTTATGTCATACCATGGTTTTTGTGGTCCATTTGTGACATTTTTGATGCCCAATGATGATAAATATAACCATGTAAGCATGAAAGTTGGTTCCCTTATCATTTCATGTCTATCTTCTTTCCCCTTTTCACACTAACATCCCATCTCCCTTGTTTTCTCCATGCTAACATCCATTTCCTTCATGCTAACATTTCTTCTATTCTTCATCCTCTAGTCTTATCTTCCATTTCGAGAGCACATTCATATTCTTTGAACCTGCTTGTCCTCTTGAGGGGGCAACCACAACCCTCTTGGTCATCCTTCCCCTTTTCTCTTTACACTGGGGCATATTTCAAAATTAAATTTCTTTGACACAATGCGATAAATTACATTATGTCAAAGAGGGGCAAAATGTAGACACTGAAAAATGTCCTAAAGTCTACGGGCAACATTTTTCCTTAGTCATCATCCTCTAATAATTAAATAATTTTAATTATTAATTATTCCCGATCATATTCCTTTATTAATTAAATGATTTTTTAAATTATTTAATTAATTCACTTTCTAAATTTTATTCTATCTTGATCAATTAAAATAAATTAATTGCGTCACTAATACCCCTTTCTTCAATAATTAGATACATCATTATTTATTTAATTAATTATCTTTCATCACATGTCTATAGTCAGATAATAATTATTATTTGACCTTTTATTCTTCTATAATTAAATAATTGACGAAATTATTTATTTATGTGTCATTCTTCTCCTTTAAATAATTGATCCAAATCAATTATCCATATTCAATTTCTATCTCCTCCTTTAATTAAATTTATGAATTTAATTAAATCTCCTTTTTCATTTCCTCCAAATAAATAATTTTAAATAAATTATTTATTTGCCACTTGTCATCATCCTCTTCCATTTTCAAATAAATTATTTATCCCTCTATTTTGGTCAAAGATCCCCTGTCATTATTTCATGTCATAGTCTGCATGTCCTGCATATCTGTCATAGCCATCAGGCGTCATAGCCGTCGACGTCATATCTTTTCCATGCATGGCATATTCTGGTTGCATTAATTTTCAACCATAGATTTTGGCATCTTTCTAGAAACTTGATCTTGGCCATCCATTTTGTAACCTCCCTCTCATGAATCCTCATCTATTGATCTTAGAATCTTTCTAGAAGATCAATCTTGTTCATCCATTCAAATGGTTGTCTATAAAAGCAACCCTTCTCCTCCATTTTCAATTCAACAGCTAATTATCTCCAACTTTCTTGCTTACTATTTGCAGGGATTTCCACAACTTCAACAACAAATCTGAGGGCACTATTGGCATAAGAAGAAATAGGAGAGACAAGAGAAAGAATCAACCTCAAAGGGGAGTGTTTTATTTCATTTTCTTTTATTTTGATTGCTCTCTTTGTTTGTATTCTCTTGTTTAGATTGGGATTTTAGTTTAGATTTGTGTTGGCTGTCACTTAATCTAATCTATTTGATTTCCCCCATCTTATAGAAGGTAGAGCACAAAAAATTGATTGGAAAGAAAATCCCATCCTTGTGGATTTGATTGTCTCGTCCTTGTGGGCGAGAAAATCTGGCAATTGAGCTCCCAGCCGAATCTCCCAGAGAGTCAATCAGTAGCTTAGAAGATTTGAAAAGAATGGTAGAAGAAGCAAATAAGTGGGTTTCCAATGTTCGTGTTGAGATAGAAAATTTTATGGAGGATCTTGCACACTCCTATCAGCAAGCCTCCAACATTATGGCAAGAATGGAGGCAGTTAACCATGCTTGGAGTGAGGCTCGCATCTATCAAATGAGAGTTTTTCTTCACCTAGGAGCTTTGATGCACACACCTCTATAGGATTTGGTTGAGGGAGGCGTGATTCAGGAAGGTGATAGATATGACTTCGCCGGCTGGTACTCTTCAGTGGTCATGGGTTGAGGATTCTATGATGCATCACAGGAAGATTCAGTTAGGGTCAGAAAGGCCATGACAAATATTTTTGATGGATTTCTCAATACAATAGAGGCTATCTTTGCCAGAAGGCTGACTTCTGAGGAGGTAACTGTAGATGGTTTGAAGGGTAGATTGGCACCATTATTTTTGGAGGTGAAGGCCTTTGTCTAGGATTATTTCGAGAACACCTCCACCTTCTCCAACATTATTCAGAATACCCAAGATGCTCTAGTTTCCTGGAAGAAATCTTGTGCCCGACATGGGCAAACAATTACAGTGTTGGAATTTTAGTTGGATCATATCCCTCCCATTTCAGATCAAGAAGTTGAGGCTATATTGGCCAGGTTCATTGACTTTGCAGCCAAGGAAAAGGAGAAAGGAACCTTCTAGATGATGATCTTCTTGAAGGGGATGATGTGCATTGATTGCGGATAGTGGTTCTTGCGGGGGAGTGGAGAATCTCTGGTGCATTCATCTCCCCACTCCTCTCGGTGGCGATTTTTAGGGATAAAACCCTAATCAAGGCATATGTGGCTGAATCTGAGCCTTCCATTGTATTTGAATCTAAGCCATCCACTGGACTGGGCTTGATATAAAAGGGGCATCCCCCCTCATTTGTAATATATATCAGAGTTAGACAAAATCAGAGATAAAGTTGAGCTAGAGAGTAGAGAAGGCACTAGAAGGAGGGCCACTACTTCCGTGAAGCAAAAGAATTTAG
Source organism: Sequoiadendron giganteum (assembly GCA_007115665.2). Lineage (NCBI taxonomy): Eukaryota > Viridiplantae > Streptophyta > Pinopsida > Cupressales > Cupressaceae > Sequoiadendron > Sequoiadendron giganteum. Next base: position 416,094,316 of record CM021101.1, on the reverse strand, counting down.
AAAAAAAGGTGTACCAAGATGGTGCTACCTCATAGAGAGATATTTCCGGTGTTGCAGCCAAATATGGGATTCAATGATGATCAAGAAGACATTCTTTCAGAATTGAACAATATCGCGTGGAGGACAAAGAGAAGTGCAACTAAGTTTATGCGAACAAGGTTTTTGTTAGAAGAAGAAGAAGAAAAGGCTATCAAAATCCAAGTTGCCATTGAAAGAGACTTGTTGAATCAAAGACACTTGCTCCCGCACGTCGCCAATAGGAGAAGCAGCTTCATCCTGGATCATATCAGTTCATTCTCGCCAGACAAATTGAAAAGAATTCTGAGGTCTGCACCCAATTCATCTAAGGAACTTGTAGAGATAGAATTGCCTACCAGAATGAGGAAGAGGAAAGAAGTCCGATCAGGAAAAAAGGCTCCCTCAAGAGAGGAAGTTCTATCGAATGAAGAATTTCAATCAAGTGAAGAAGTAGTGAGCGGTGAAGAAGTTTCAAGTTTATTCAAAACTCCACCCAGTGTTTCAAGGTTTTCTCAACCAAGACCCACTCGAGATATCATGTCAGTTGTTGTTCAACAATTGCTAGCTCAAGCAGCTGTATATCGACGATGACAAGCAATGGCTCAGCTAGATCCCAATGGTGCTACGTGGTTGGTTACCAACCCATCTCCGCTAGAATTCAATGACTATCACGACATGCCAAAAAATCCAGAGAGTTTTTGCTCCAAGTTCCATGTCCACGATGTAAACCACACTGTTGAGGACCATATCAAAATGTTTGAAGATCATCTGCACAATAGGAAGATTGCATTTGGAGATGTGGCTTGCAGACTATTTCCATATTCTTTGGGAGAAGAGGCCCATTGGTTCATCCATTTACCATTCGGTTCAATAAGATCATGGGAGCAAATGAAGATGACTTTTATTGGAAATTTTGGGATACCTATCACTCCCACAAAGCTGTTTAGACAGTTTGTAGAGGTAAGGAGGCAAGACAAAGAGCCCATCCATGTCTTCAACAATATATTTCAAAAAGCTCTCACAAGGCTGCAAACTCCTTACACCATCACTGACGCTTGAGAGAATTACTATGCCACTTTGGATCCCTTAACTACAATGTTTGTGAGAGAAGCTCACCCTACCCCAGCTAACATGAACTTAGCCTATGCTAAGGCTATTGAAGTGAGTCAAAACATGGGGCAAAACACAATGGGGCCTTCATTATACACTGGCTTAGGTACTACAAGAAGTCAGATACAAACATGGAATCAATAGGCCCTAGCATTGAATCTTATTCCCCAACCAACTTATCAGGTAGCTGCGCCATCAAATCAGTTAGTTCTCCACCCTGGAGCATCTTTGTCTCAAGCGCCGGCAATGCAGCCTATTTATCTGCAGAACACAGTGCCACCAACGAAGACTCAAGAGGAAAGGGATGAGATAAAAGAGTTGGTGGAACAAGTGAAGAAGCTGTCAACTAAGGTGACATACCTCAGAAATCAAAATAATTAGATACAAGTCATGCAAAGGAATAATCAAGCACATCAAGGTGCTAACCAAGGATATTCCAATAATCCTCAAATCATTACGATACCCATCAAGGATACAATCATGAGAACAATCATGGGTATAGAAACAATAATGAAGGATTCCAAAAGAGATCCTGGATTATAGGGCCTAATAATAGAGGTGTCCCTTCATCATTGGATAACCCGCCACCGCCTGAGAACCGTCCTACAGATAGAGTATAATTGGCAGAAGCCACCCTGTCGGGATGGTGTAGATTACATAATACTAGTCAGCACTCCGAGCTTCAATGCTATGAGTTCCAAGTAGTTGCTGACATTTTCAGAGGAGAAGTGAAGAACACAAAACCCACGGAGAATCCTCTAGTTATGGGGTATGAAATAGTTCTAGCACCCCGATATGATCAGGCCTTGATCTTAGAAGATTTCAAGTTCCTGCCTAAGTTTCAAAGTCATACACCACCATCGGTTAATCAAAAGTTTCTGCCAGCTTCAGCAAATGGTCCCATGGGGACACAAAAAGCTCGGGCACCTTTAGAGGCTCACACCACATATGCATCACCAGATGAGCCTCTCAGTAGAGATGGTTATAGTTTTTCACCTCTTAACAATAGTGTCCTAGTGGAAGGAGTCAAAGAAGTACAAGCTCTCCAGACTACTAGAGGTGGCCCCCCTAAATTGTATCAAAGGATTTATCCTCAACATGCATCGTTGACCACATCGACGCCTCTGAATAATTTCACAACTCCTCCGCATCCCAATGCAAGCAACGTGCCAATTGCACCAAAGGACTCTCTGGAGTATAGACAACAGAACACAACGCAGGGCAGAGGTGGACCATAGATCACTCAATAGCCTGTTTACCAGATTGAACGGGGACAAAAGGGGGGTTCTCCTAGGGAAGATATAAAGAAGCTAAGCTCCTATGTGTTGGAGGAATTTAAGAAGATAAAGGTCAATCTACCACTCTATGAGTTGATGAAGGTTCAAGAGGTAAGAGACACTCTTTTGGGGACGTTGACTGAAACTCCCATCCCGAGAAGCACTTCACAAGAGGCACCCAATGTGCCAAGAAGTCCCCAGGTTGTCATGAAGTCCCATCCCGCACAAAACACAAATGTGGTACAAAATGTGCCCCAAACATCCTATAATTCCTGGGAGGCACAACAACAGTCTCAGAATTTTGAAGGAATGGTACTAAATTCTTCAAGCACTCCTAAAAAGATCGAGACTGAGAAGAGTCCTCAACCTGATGATGCCACAAAGCCAAACCATAATACAAGAATTGGGACTCAGGATAGACAAGTTCAGCCGGATAGGAAAGATGAAAAGAGAAACGATGTAGCAAATGAAAGAAGGAAACCGGTAGTGTTTTATCAAGGGAAATATGAACTGGCCCCTTTTTTGGTTTCAGTCAGAATATTCAAAAAAATGCTACACAACTGTTTGATTGATTCTGGAGCTTCAAGTAACGTCATGCCTTTAAAGGTATGTGAAAGGTTGGGTCTAATCCCACTCCACACCAACAAGAAGGTGACCCAACTAGATAAAACTGAAGTTCCCGTTGTTGGGGAATTGAATGAAATTCACATGTAGCTAGCCGCGGATCCTAGAATCCAGAGCCATATTGATATTTCCGTTGTAGATATAACAGATGGGTATGGCATGCTGCTTAGCAGAGATTGGTCTCGAAAGCTGAACGGATATATCACAAATGACTTTTCTCACATGTGGTTGCCTTGGAGTGGAATTCCTAATTAGATAAGAGTGGAGAGCACACCATGACTGAGGTTGATGATCACCGAATATGGTGACAATAATGAAGTATTACTTTCAGAGACTGATCTGGGCTCGTACAAGCCATTCAAACAAGAAATCCTCATGCTGCAAAGTGTAAATGAAGAAAGGCTCTTGGAAAGTACCTCTTCCTCTACTGAATTATTGATTGAAGATGACTCAAGCGAGAGCGAGGGAATGTTCGAGAATTTTAGGAATTTTGTGCTGAAGAGTGTCAAGCAAAGAATGGAATCAGGAAAGAATGCCTCCATTAGCAGTATGATAATGCCCAATTGGTGTAGAATCCATGAGGAATTCCATCCAGAATTTACATGTTCCATGTGCAAAATGGCCATAGAGCAAGTTTTAAAGAAAGTTCCACAAGCCTCTTTGGTAGAAGAACTTGAAGAAGTAAATGAAAGAAAAACATCCCTAACAGAGAAATGGGTAGAAAGTGAGAAAATTGAGCCCACAGTGGAGAAGAATGATCCCAAAACCCATAGCAGTCACATGGAGGATAAAGTATGGACTCTGAGATTTTATGGGTCAAAATCCAAGAAAGGGAATGGAGTTGGATTTGAACTTATTATCCCCAAGGGAAAAGCATATCTAGGTGCTTATAGACTCCAATTCCCTTGCACTAACAATGTCACTGAATATGAATCTTTGATTCATAGGTTGATCCTGGCAGTAGAGAAAGGCACCAAAATCGTGCATGCCATTGGGGATTTAGACATAGTGGTCTTCCAGGTAAGAAAATAGTACACCTGCCATGACAAAAGATTGGGTCGTTACCAGAACAGAGTCTGGGACCTGATCGAAAGCTTTGATGCATTCAATATCAAATAGGTATACAGATCCAGAAATCCAATGGAAAACTCTGTCGCATAGGCGGCTAGTTCGTTGGAACCATTTGCCATCGAAGGCTTAAAGTAGATCACGATGGAGTTAATCTCCACACCCTCAATTCCAGAAAACATAAAGAATTTGCAGGTGTTCGATGATGATAAATAGATTTTGGAGTTTTTGACAAGCTCCGGAGTATTTGAAACACAAACTATAGATGAAGAAGAGACTGAGGAAGCAGAGTTCGACACCGAAGGGATCTTGAACTTGAAAAAAAAATCATTCCTAGAGGGATGGTTGAATTAGAAAGACTCTTTGATCTTGATAAACTGAGTAGAAATCAGGGCACTCAAGGGAATGAGTGTGAGACAGTCAACTTGGGAACTAATCAGCAAGTAAAGAATGTATTTTTGGGTAAGGTTTGTACCCCAAAAGAAAAGGAAGGTATTGTGCAAGCATTGAGAGAGTTCTCTGATGTGGTAGCTTGAGGCTATGAGGACTTGAAGACGTATGACACTTCCTTGATTACACACACAATCCCATTAAAGTCGGGAAATAAACCATTCGGACAAAGGTAGAGGTCGGTGAACCCGTTGCTAGTGTCATTGATTTACCAAGAGGTTAAGAAGCTCCTTTCAGCCAGGTTTATCTTTCCAGTGAGGCACTTGATGTGGGTCACCAATCTAGTTCCAGTTAGAAAAAAGAATTGTGAGATAAGATTGTGTGTCTCTTTTCGCAATTTGAATAGAGCGTCTGAGAAAGATAACTATCCCTTTCCCTCATTAGATGAGGTGTTGTAGATTTTCAATGGCTCCCAAATGATGTCCTTCTTGGATGGCTATTCAGGATACAACTAGGTGATGGTCGAAGAGGTAGATAGATTGAAGACGACCTTCACCACCAAGTGGGGGACTTTCGCTTACAGAAGAATGCCTTTTGGCTTGATTAACATCAGGGCCACATTTCAATGGGCTATGGATATTGCTTTCCTGGATTTGGTCGCAAAATGCATAATTATATATATGGATGACTTAACTGTGTTTTCCAAGAAAAGAGAAGATCATGTTGAGGATTTTAGAAAGATCTTTTAGAGATGCAGGAGGATCGACATTTCCATCAACTCAAAGAAGTATGTGTTTGGGGTTATTGAAGGAAGATTACTAGGACACATCCTTTCGGAATAGGGCATATCAATTGACCCAGACTGTATTGAATCAGTTTCAAAGATCAGCATGCCAGGGAGTCAGAAAGAATTGAGATCATTCTTTGGCAAGATTAATTTTGTGAGAAAGTTTATAACTGGGTTTGCCGAGATTGTCAGACCACTGAATGAAATGTTGAAGAAGGATGCAAAGATCGAATGGACCCCTCACACAAGGAAGGCATTTGCGGAAATCAAACAAGCAATAGTGGATGCTCTAGTACTAGTCAGTCTGGATTATTCAAAGTCGTTCTATCTATACTCTTTTGCTTCGGAACACACTTGTGCAGCGGTACTGACCCTGATAACGGAGGAAAAGGATGAGCATCCAATTTACTTTATGAGTGCACCATTGAAAGATGCAGAGTTAAGATATCCAAATGTGGAGAAGCAAGCTTATGCTTTGGTCAAAGAAGCTAAGAAATTCAAGCACTACATCCTGAGGAGCAAAGTCTATGCCATAGTTCTAGATGCCACAGTGAAGACATTACTAATGAAAAATGAACTAGGAGAAAGAAGAGGCAAGTGGGTCACCACTTTGCAAGAGTATGACATGGAGATGCACCCTATGAAGTTGGTCCGAGGGAAATATTTGGCACAAACAATTGCAATGGCAGGACCTGGATTGGTGCAACAAACCTATGTGCTGGAAGAAGTGTCCCCGGGAGAATGGTATGACGACACTATCTATTACTTGTTAAAACATAGGTGTCCTTTATATTTGAACCCAGTACAACGAAGAGCTCTAAGAATGAAGAGCCAAAGATTCATGTTGCAAGGGTTAGTACTTTATAGGAGAAATCATGAAGGAATTTATTTAAGATGTGTAGGAAAGCGAGAGGCTAAGCAACTAATGGAACATTTTCATGAGAAATTTGGAACAGGTCACGGAGGTGGTTTGGCCACGGCTCATCAAATCTCAAGGGATGGATATTACTGGCCCACACTTTTTAAAGATGCTTATGAACATGTGAAAACTTTTCGCATTTGTCAAACAGCTATACACAGAGAAAAGAATCCAACTATGCCCTTGCAGCCAGTAATTGAAGTCAGGTCATTCGCAAAGTGGGGGTTAGATATTATTGGAATGATTAATCCACCTTCCTCAGTGCAACATAGGTACATTTTGATATCAATAGATTATGGCACCAGGTGGACAGAGGCTCAAGCTCTCAAGCTTTGCACAAAAGATCTGGTCATTAAGTTCCTTGAAGAGAATATTATTACAAGGTTTGGATGTCACGATTTGGTGTGTGAAAATGGCCCCGCCTTTTCGTCGTTGAAGTTTTCAAACTGGGCATTTGAGTATGGGATTGCATTAAAATTCTCATCCAATTATTATCCGCAAGGAAATGGGCTTACAGAGTCCACGAATAAGAATTTGTTGAATGCTATTAAGAGGCTACTGGATAAGAACCCCAAGGATTGGCACACTTAGTTGAGGTTTGCTTTGTGGGCGGACAGAACTAGAACGAAGAATTCTTTGGGAACATCTCCTTACCATTTGGTATATGGGCAAGACCCCATCTTCCCGATTTAGTTAAGGATCCCTACTCTTCAATTTATTCAGGAGTATTTGGAAGGCGAGGACCGAGTTCAAGCCAGGTTATCCCAGTTGATGCATTTGGAGGAGAAAAGAGATGAAGCACTGGAAAATTTGGCCAAGCATCAAGGGGTCGTGAAAAGATGGTTTGATAAGCAAGCCAAGGTCAAGGCCTTCAAGATTTCAGATTTAGTTTTATGTTGGGACAACACCCACGAAAGAAAAGGTGATCACGACAAGTTCGACAAACTATGGTTGGGCCCATATCAGATTTATGAGATCTTGGGAGATAATGCATTCAGATTGAAAGCGTTAAAAGGGGAGGATATCCCATTGCCATTCAATGGGTGGTTCCTCAAGCATTATTTCCAAGCGTAGGTTCCCTCTTGGCTCCTACTTTGTACATAGTTAGATTAGGTTGTTTTGTTGTCGCTTTCCATTTTGGTTTTGGTTTGTTGCCATTTGGGTTTGGTTTTGGTGTTTCTTCCCTTGAGTTGTCCGCTTAAGTGGTTTTGGTTTGGGTTTGGAATGGACATAGATTTTGGGTTTCCCGGTGTGGGGGTGATAATGTTTTCCTTTCACAGTTTGGTCTACTTCCAGTGGATCTTATGGATTTGTGCAAATGATAGATTACCAAGGTTGTTTTCCTCTTATCATCATCCGGTTTCGTATAGGCTTGATTCGGAAGGTCAATCAGTTATTGTGTCAACACATAAGTCTAAGATCATAATGTCTTATTTGTTCAACAAGCTACTTTGAGTCATTTTGGTTTCTTAGGAGAAGTTACGGCAAGTGAAAATTTTACATTTTGCTTCAGCGCCACTGCAATTCTCAAACCTATTGGTAGCTTCATTGCTTGCCAACCAATTATGGAATTGACGGAAAATCAAGAAAGAAAAGGAAAATATGCTAAAAGAGAAATATCAAAATAAAAAATGATGAAAGAAATATCATACTTTGAATATTGGTTTGGGAGTATACGGATAACTCCACTGGGGCTATGGAAGCTTGACCGACAGTGGAAGAATATTCGTGAGAATTGTAGCGACAACCTCGTCGGGGCTATGGATGCCTGACTGGCAGCGAGGAAATGTCCAGGATTCTTTTGAAGTTAAGGTACTTATACAGCTTGCCGTAGTCAATATTGAGGGTCAAGATGGTTTAGACATAAGATAAACGTACATTCAGAAGATCTCAGATGAAGGTGTTTTGATCCAATATCGGATTCTTCTCCCCTTTTGAATAAGTATCCTTTTGTATGATGTTTAGAGGGGATTAGCCAGGGTTTAATCTTCAAAGTGTTTTTCAATACTTTCCTGTGGAGTCGCTAGATGTTGTGACCTTTTCACACATCACCCCATCCAAGATGGGGACCCCCTAATTTTTGCTCCATTCTGGTCTTTTGGCTTGGGGTTCTCTCTCTTTTTGGTCTTTTGGTCCTTCCATGGATGTCCCATCATTTGACCTAGGTTGAAATGTTAGCTAAGTCTGTGAAATTAGGGTTTTTATACTTTAGGCTTGTTTGAGGTCAAATAAGGTTATCAAAGTGAAATCTGAGCGTAGCAGTACAATCGGAAGGCTCAAGGCAGAGTCCCACTGAATTTTCACTGAAATTCGACAACTTACTATTTTTAGTAAGTACCTAATTTCAGGCCTTTTCCTCAGAATTTTAGGATTCTGACTGCATCAGCACTTCCAGGTAACTTCAAGGTGCATGCACGTAAAATTTGAACAGATTCTGACAACTTGCTATTTTTAGCAGTTCAGGCTTCAAGAGTCATTTTCAGGGTGCACATGTACGGTTCTTCAATGCATGACTGGAGAATGTTTCTGGGTTTTTCAAGACCTTCGCAATAATATAACATGCAAGTCGAGATGATGACTTTTAGTGTTTCAGCCTTCAAAGGCTATTTTTAGGGTTTGCATGCAGAGTTTTTTAGTGCATGTCTGGATATTCCTCATGGGTTTTACGAGAGCTTCGCAGTGATATGACATGCAAGAGGAGTTGACCATTTTTTAGGGACTTACTATTTGTAGCCAGTGCCCGCATATGGACCAGTTTTTTGGGTTTTTTTGGGTTTTTTGAGATCCCACGGGCAGTTTGGCGTGCAAACTCATCTGACATCAAATTGATCACTTTCCAGGCACCTGCTATAAATAGTAGGTTCACTCTAGCAGCTCCCCAACACTTTAGTTCAGCAAGTAGAACAACATACAGCAAAAATCAAGTCAAATGGAAACCGTTCAGGGCACATGCAAGTCAAATTAGGGTTTCCACTGTTATGCCTAAAAATAGGGGTGAAACACATAAGTTGTCAAAATGAAGTAAACCATCATGATCAACATCTTCCAAGCTTCCTACTGGCAACATTTGAGAAAAATATGGGTACTTACTATCTTTAGTAAGTCAATTCATGACTATAAATAGCAAGTTTGTGCCAAAGGCAAGTGTGGACAGGTCACGTAAAGCATCAAGATCATGTGGAACAAATTTTAGGTCAAACGGAGCTGCAAAGGTCAATCGATTTTAGGGTTTGCTAGAAATAGCATACCAGTGTGGACAACAGGTATAAACAAGGTAGCAGGGTCATAAGAGACATAATCATGCTAGCTCTAGTTTCAGAATAGGTGAAAAGGCATGGAAAGGCACACCTCTCTGAATTTACTAAAAATAGAATGACAAGGGGTAGATGGGGCGTTGAAAATTTCTAGTTGAAAACTAGCAAGAGAAAGCATGAAATGCGCCCAAGGTGAAGTGGTGGCATGAAAGAAATTCCAGGTAAGAAAAATGGAAGTAGCATGTGCCAAATGCGCCCAAGGTATGAGAGGAAGTTGATAAAAAAATACTAAGTATAAGGAATTCCTCCTCATGGGGTGAAATGCACCCTCAAGCTTGAGAAAATTCCTTCACCACATGTCAAATGCGCCCTTAAGTGTTGAAATTCCTCCTCATGGGGTGAAATGCACCTAAGATTGAGAAGGCATGGAAAAAATATTCTAAAGCGGGAAATTCCTTCCCACCCCTTCAAATGCACCCTCAAGTTCCTCCTCCCGATAGCGAATGTGCCCAAGGTGGCTACAAGAAAAACATGGTGAAAAGAAATATGCTAAGGCATAAAATTCCATCACACACCCTCAAATGCACCCTCATGTGGAAGTGGCATGGGTGAAATGCACCCACAAGGTTGGAAATGGAAGTTGACTCAGGGAAATGCGCCCTCAAGTGTGAGAAATTCCCTCTCATAGGGTGAAATGCTTCCTCTAGCACACATGAAATGCGCCCACAAGGAATGAAGGCAAGGGGGAAAAATATTCTAAGGTGTGGGAAATTCCTTCCCACCCCTCTAAATGCGCCCAAGATTTCCTCCACTACATGCTATATGCACCTAAGGTAAAGACAAGGAAGGCGTGATTTTGAAAAGGTTTCTAAGTATAAGATACTTCCTCCTCACCCCCTTATATGTGCCCTTGTTTGTGAGGAAAGTAAAAGAAGTCTAGCCGTGAAAATGTCTAAGGGGATTAAATTGAAAGCGTGATAGGTGAAATGCGCCCTTCATGAGTGAATTAAAATTTGATTATTTTCTAAGGCATTTTCTAGAGCAAAGGTGAGAAATACGCCTAGAAGAGGCAATGATAAAATTTTCTTAAGGCAAGATGAAATGCGCCCAGAGACAGAAGGGAAATTCTTCAGAAAGTCAGGGAAAAATGCCAAGGCATGAAAATGAAGACTGCAGGTGTGGGATGTATCCAGAATAAAAAATGAACAAACCTTAGCAAGATTTATTATTTTTCTCAAAATAATAAAAATTAAATGTACCCCTTCGTTCGGATGCCCATAAAAATGGTAAGTTCTGAAGGGAAATTTCTTTTGGGTATTGGACATTTCCCACTAGGAGATGATTTAAACTTGTTCCACACCTTGCTCACGTCGTTTTGACAGAGATTTTTTCTTGCCACCCGTTTAATGAATTTCCTAAGCGAAATTAAAATTTTCTAAGGCAAATGAGATGAGTGTTTTTATAAAATGCTTCGGCTCGAGAATTGAGCTGGATGACTAGAACAATTTTGTAGAGTGAAGTCAAATTCCTTAGCCAGATGAAATGAAATTGTTTGTAAAGAAGTGATTGATTTAATATTTTAAAAATGCAAATGTGATGAAGCAAGCCTGTGCAGGAGTGATGAATTTTCAAAGTTCTAGAAATCAAATATTCTGATGCTCTGAGTGACAAGTGTTGTGACTGACAGAGGAGGGAAAACAGAAATTCAAAATTTTGCTAAGATTAGCCTCTTCTAGAATTCGACCTGGCTATAAGAATTCAAATTCTTTTCATAATCCTCACCAGTTGTTGAATGCTAAGAAACTTCTAAAGTTGCTGAAAAGTATGAATTTGAGAAGAGAAGTTCTAAGTTGAAAAGTGTGTGAATTTGAGAAGAGAGGATTTAAATTGTTGAAGTACGAGTTTGCAAAGGAGAAACTTCTCAAGTGCTAGAAGTGCGAATTTAATAAGAGTGAAGTGCGAACTTGAGAGAAGAAGCTTTAAGTTGCTAAAAGTGAGTTGTTGCAAATAAATATTTCCAAGTACTAGGTGTTGTGTTGCTACAAGTAGAAACTTATAAGTATTGAAGTGATAAAGGCATTGAGGTTTGCAGTTGGAAGTGTTGAAGTGTTGCAGCCTTTTTATTTTCAAAAATCTATTGGCACTCTTAAAATGTTATTATTTTATAAAATCTTATTTTCTAATGACTGCCTTTCATTTTTATAGAATGGCTGAAACAAGCAGAAGAGCTGCAAGAAGAGGAAATCATGCTGAGTCCAACAAAGCAAGCACATCAAGATAGACTGTAATAAAAAAGTTAAGCAAATCCTTCCTGCCAGAGTCAAAATTTTCTTCAAAATTGGGCAAGTTAAGTGACACAAACCTTGGCTCATTCAACTTAGAGACTTTCAGAAGGTGAATAATGGGAACAAGAGGTCATCATCCATCAGTCACTTCACACAACATTGTCAGAAGTGGACTTTATGCAGCTGCTGGTTTTCCACCAACAATCAGGTGCCCAGAGCTGATTATGGAGTGCAAATTGCTACAACACGAAGTAGAGGACTATCATTTCACCGGATGGCAAGATATTGGCCAACCTTATGCCATAAGTAATTGGAGAGGCATTTGGGATTCCATTCCATGAGAAGATGATTTACAAAACAAGGGAGAGGGCTGAAAGAATGCACTCATCTAGATTTGATCGATGTGCTGACTTGATAAATTCCAAGTGGATGAACAAGCCCAAGCCAACTCGCACAAAGCTTCTTAAGTAGATATTTTCATAAGACTTGAGGCAGGAGTTTTGTGACTTAATCATGATGCTGACCAAAGTTGGAGGGTGCCCCCAAGCATTCATATTTGAACCTTGGATGTTCTACTATATTAACCTTGTGCTGGAAGGCAAAGAGCACGTGGACTTGGCATTAATGATCAGTGATAATCTACATGAGCAACTCTGGAGTCTAAGGAGGATGAAAACATTTTACATAAGCTCCTATATTGTCTACATGCTAGCCCAGATGACAAAGTATAGAGGGATATCATACAAGGAGCTGATTGGGTGTGGCTCTGAGTAGTTCAAAATTCATGAGGCTTGTTCGCAGTTGCATTTGACAAGTACCTCCAATTACAAGAGGGTCAATGACGCTTTCACAATGCATATAATGAGGAACTTGTAGCAAAGGACTCATCACAGAATATCCAAAGAGGCGTAAGAGCTGATTGAAAAGTTTGGGTGTTGGTTTATCCAGTTTCCAAAGTTTACTTACATCAGACTGCAAGGGTTTTCCTCTTATCCGTACAGATTTCCCCGGTATCCCACAAACAAGATTGTGATGCTGGAAATATCTACGAAACTTATTACCTATGATAATATTCAAAAGAAGAAGAAGAAGGGTGGACTTGGATTCCCTATCACCATGGGGAATTCAAGTGAAATTTATCCATCACTACAAGCAGCTAGGGAGGTAGAGAATGAACTCCAGTTCTTCCACCTCTCCTACCATACCAGCAAAAAATACTATGCTCCGCATAGGAATATCAGATGGATATTGTCTGAGGAGTTCAGGCATAAGGCACATATTGAGGACTTCTGGGCAAGTGCAGTGGATGAGGCTGAAGTCAGGAAAAGGATGTTTTCATGGATACCATTGGAGATGATTAGGGAATGCGAGATTGCCCCAATGCCAGACTAGATTGAGGATGCTATAAATGTGATACAGGATGATTATGAAATAGTGAGGGATACGCCACTCCCACTCCCAGATTGGTCAGAGCCAGAGATCATAGACTTGGATACACTTTGCATCCCAGACTTGACATTCACATGGAGTTGGGTGGAGAGGTGTGTAAACCGACTGGAAGGCAGATCAATCCCCCTTACAATTTGATGGGAGATCACAGATCATCGATTGCTAGGCAGGGAAGGTGGGTTGCTCAAGCTCCAGAGCCACGAGGAAAAGAACCAGTCCAACCAGAGCCTCAAAGAATTGAAGAATCCACACATACACCATCACAAGAACATTCTTCGAGTATGCAGGAAGTTTCACTGTTTGCTGATCAAAGAGAATAATTAAATAAAGAACAGGTATTGTGATAGGCAAGTCAACCACCCCGTAGATATTGAGTGGGCCAAAGCATCAACATGCCTAGAGAGGAAAATCAATAGGAGACAGAGGAAGGAATGACCACTGATACTCAATTTCAACATGAGATTGAGGCGGATCTCGAGGATTATGCTACTTCAAATCAGGAGGCCCATAGCTCTGGAGATACTGAGCCTATAGAGGATGATGAGCCTCGTCAACATGAGGGCATAGAATAAGTTCATGAGGTAGAGGCCAGAATTGAGAAGCCCTTCTTTATTTCAGACTTACGGTAGGAGGTGCCAGAATGGCTAAGGGACACGATGAGACATGATCCCGTTGATGAGACTGATCCAACTGCTGAGATGGAAGAATTGTTGAGTAGGATCAGTGCAACTCCAACGAAGAAGAAGGCCAAAAAGTTCTCTAAAATTCCAACAGATGAGGATGGCTCTCGGACATTGCACGTGGTTGTGCCTAGGATAGAATGTGATCAAGATGAGGCTATTCTGGAGAATTATGTGATCACTACTATGGAACTTGGCCGTCCTACTAGAGCACAGGTGGTTGAGGAGTGCAACAATTCATATCAGGCACTCAAGGACAAATTGTTCTGTATCGAGGGAAAATACAAAAGATTGAAGGTAGAGCACAAAACATTGATTGGATATGTACAACACTTGTCCCATCCTTGTGGGCAAGAAAATACGACAATTGAGGTCCCAGCCAAATTTCCCAAAGAGTCAATCAGTGGCTTAGAAGATTTGAAAAGAATGGATCAAGAAGTAGATAAGTGGGTTGTTAATGTTCATGTTGAGACAAAAAAGTTTATGGAGGATCTTGCACATGCCTATCGGTAAGCCTCCGACATTATGGCAAGAATGGAGGCAGTTAACCATGCTTTGGGTGAGGCTCATATCTATCAAACGAGAGTTTTTCTTTGCCTAGGAGCTTTGATGCACATACCTCTATAGGCTTTGGTTGAGGGAGGCGTGATTCAGGAAGGTGATAGATATGACTTCGCCAGCTGGTACTCTTCAGTGGTCATGTGCCGAGGATTCTATGATGCATCACAGGCAGATTCGGTCAGGGTCAGAAAGGCCATGACAAATATTTTTGATGGAGTCCTCAATATGCTAGAGGCTATCTTTGCCAGAAGGCTGACTTTTGAGGAGGTAACTGTAGATGTTTTGAAGGGTAGATTGGCACCATTCTTTTTTAAGGTGAAGGCCTTTGTCCAGGATGATTTTGAAAACACCTCCACCTTCTCCAGCATTGTTCAGAATACCCAGGATGCTCTAGTTGCCTAGAAGAAATCTTGTGCCCTACATGGGCAAATAGTTACAGCGTTGGAATTTCAGTTGGATCATATCCCTCCCATTTCAGATCAAGAAGTTGAGGCTGTGTTGGCTAGGTTCATTGAATTTACAACCAAGGAAAAGGAGAAAGGAAATTCCCTTCTGGATGATGATCTTCTGGAAGGGGATGATGTGCATTGATTACAGATAGTGGTTCCTGTGGGGGAGTGGAGAATATTTGGTGCATTCATTTCCCCACTCCTCTCAGTGGCGGTTTTTAGGGATAAACCCCTAATCAGGGCATATGTGGCTCAATCTGAGCCTTCCATTGTATTTGAATCTAAGCCATCCATTGGATTGGGCTTGATATAAAAGGGGAATCCCCCCTCATTTGTAATATATATCAGAGTTAGAAAAAATCAGAGATAGAGTTAAGCTAGAGAGTAGATAAGACATTTAGCGAGTAGTTAGAAATTATCTTAGATTGGAGAGCAAAGAAAACTTTCCCTTTGAAATTCTTGTAAACGGTTGTTGTGAACACTTTTCATAATATAAAGAGTTCCATTGCTTGGTGATTTCTTCTTTTGTTATGAGCAGCTAGCGAGGCCTTTTCATCTTTCCAATTCAAAGTAGGTAGATTAAAGTAGTTTTTATTTTATTTTATGTGAATAGTTGTTATTTGTGGAATGCGGCGTTTGATTTGAACAAGTCTTCTTTCATCCATACCACTAGCAGGCTCGCTGACGGTGAGTTCGCCCTGTGTGATCAACTGGAGTATTGGAACTTAACTCCGATTTTGATTCATATGTCCATATGCATCGTTGTGATGGTATGTGCATGTTGCGTCATAATTTGAATACCTTTCTCATCCTTTGAAGATTGCACCAATTTTGTAGAAGTTTTCTAAAAGGAGGTGAAGCAAAGTCTGGTTTGAAGCTCATTAAAGTTGATCCTCGTGTTCCACCTTTAGGAGTAAATTATAGAATCCCTACCCTTATTCCTTTAAAATTCAACATTTTCCCAGTCAATCTAGGAATCAGAGCATCATCGTCAAATCAATAGTGTCTTAATTGCTTCACAAGTTGAACAATTGTGTAAGTCCCCTTGGAATACCCAACATATTCACATCAAACCAACTGAGAATATCCCCTTGCATAAGGAACCTTGGAGTTGAATGCATGACCTTTCACACAATCTTAGTATGCAGAACACTTTGATCAAGAGAGGATAGAGTATCCGTTGGAAACTTTATTCTGTGTTGGTGTGGTCATAAAACATCTATCAACAGAAAGGTTGGAAACTCTATTAAGCTAAAACAGGCTTAGGAATAGGGTAAAACATAGACTTGATAGAATATCAAAAAGGAGTAATAGATTAAAGTGATCAATGAAACTTTGTCGATACTAAGCTTAAGTATGAAGCACTATTGGGATTTGACAGATGTTCAAGAGCAATGATATGCTCGAGATGAACAAGTAATCAAGGGAAAGTACTTTATGGTAAGGAAAATAGATGTGTGAGTGACAGAAGAAATCAGTTTATGAGTTGTCTAAAAGTATAAATACGAAAGGAGAAGGATTGGACCCACAATGTAGTGCACAATACATCATTATTCCTTTTCTATTTGGATTATACTAAGGATAAATTCATGAGCCAATGAATTCTGCTCACTATGTGTTAGGTATTATGCATAGTTATTATTACATAATGGATGTGTATGAGCAATACAAATATTTGGGAGAGTAAGTATGTGTGAGGCATACAAGTTTTACCTATGCGATAGTGAGGACAACCGAAGCAAGGTCTAGGAAGGACAAAGTTACTACATAGAATGAATGTTTTGTAAATCTTACATATTTTAAGAATTGTAAGTAAAACTTTATTTGACTTTAAATGGATGTTAAAAGGCTATAGATCATTGGGGATGATGATTCACAAGGTGGGAAGTATGTTACATCCCAAATTGTGAGGTTAGTATTTACTATTACTATATAGGGTAAATGTGAATGTGATGTAAAATATGGAGATGCTTGTACCTTGTTACCAATATGAATGCTATCTCATTTGATGTTGTTTCATTTGATGTTATCTCAATTGATGTTATTCATGGCTATTGAAGTATTGTTATTCTAAATTTAAAGATGCTTATATATATGATGCTTATTGTTGTGAACAAAGGACTGCTAAGGTATGTGCGAGTAGTTGCAAGTAAATGTTCATTCTCCAGGGGTAGGGGAAGTATCACTCGGGAGAGGAGCTTGGTCGGTTAATTGATAAAGTAAATTATCTAAGTATACACACACAACATCTTAGATTGAGTGAACTGAGTCAGTTTGTGTGGGTTTTAAGTAACTCATCCATAGCTTGTATGATTGCAATAGGAGTCTTTCTTACTTCAACATGCTTTGTGAGTGATGTTTATCTTTGTAATCTATCTTGTGGTATTACGATCATTATGATGGTAATGTGAATGGATGTAAGTAATCGAAAGTGAACATATATACATGTGTATAGTATATAAAAGTATCCATAGGTATATACATAATAATACAAGTGTAAGTTGGCTAATGGATATGCCATACAGATGCACCGATATGGTATACATACATATAAGTGCACATAGAGGACTATATAGGAGTATACATATGTATATATGCACACGTCCGGTAAATATGTGGATATTAATAATATTATATTATTATTACCTAACAAATTTACATATATAAATATATGTATATATACATATCAGATGTGTTGACTGGCTTACAATATGTTTATAATGGATAAATATATATATATATATACATGTATATATATATGAAAATATATATTAATATTATAGATATAAATATTAGAGAAAAATAATACACACATATATATATTATACTATGGTATTAAAATATATATATGTATATATGTATATTATTTAATTACTATAAATATATATATCTATAATATAATATATATTTCTCTTATTTGGAAAAATCAAATTATTCCATATTGATTTTATATTAATCTCACTTAGGAAAACGACTTATTTCCTATTTCACTAAATATTTATATTGCAAATTATGGAAATTGTATAGTTCTAGTTCTTCAATTATTTACTTCACAAACCATGGAAGTCGGATTATTTAAACTTTGTGAAATCAAATTATTTCTTAAGTCTCCATTGTTTGAATTTAAGGAAACCAAATTATTTCCTATTTGGACTAAATATTCATCGTTGAACTATGGAGGGGAAATATTTTTGAAGCAACGTATTTGAAGTTTGAAGGTAAAACATATGGAATTGATATATTTGGAGGATCGAATATCATTCTTCAAACTATGGAAATCAAATTATTTCCAAATTAATGATAGCAAACTATAGAAATTGAAATATCATTTAATCGAAGTATTTCCTGAACACATTTGAGCAGAAGTTTAATTACAGTGCTTGAAGAAGTCGCGCCTGGTAAATGCGCATAGAGGAGAAAATTTTTTTGACAAGCCCATGACATTAATGAAATCCAACGTAGCCTATAAAAGAGGCTAGGTGTTCATCATTCTAGAAATGACCTTTTCTCTATATTTTTCACAAATCCGCCATTCCTAGAATCTGGAGCCACATTTGTGAACTAAACCTGTAGGTGTCAATCAATTTAGATTTCACCATGTTCCTTTGATTTATTCTTTTGATTGTTGTCAATGATAGAGGTTGACTCACCTTTGGAAGTGCTGAGTATGGAGTTATAAACTTGCCACTTGCTAGGAAAAACATTTCAAAACACAATTCTGTCAAATTACATGCCTTTGGAAGTGGGATTCAATGGGGCTGTGAGGCTCTATATATATCCGTCATATTTCTTCATTATGGACACATTCTGTTCAAAAACGAATTTCTTATCTATGCATACATTCTGTTTAAGTGTGATTTCATCAATTCATGAGAGCCGAATTAATCTAGAAATTGAGCCTGTGCATCAAATTTTGATATTGAGTCACCTGAGAGTTTCATATTTTCCATCAAGCTGAAATCATTACTAGTTTGGTTCATCATTTTCTAAAAGATAAATTCTGAGAGAGAAAGAGAGTCTTGGAAGGAAATTGATGATTGGTGGCAGTGTTGAGAAATAGATCGAGTCTTCATCAGCTAGAGAAAATCTGAAAACCAGGCATGGGATATTCTTCTACCATCAATTTAATTTGTGAATCTTTAAAATTTTTTGGAATTGTGTTTACTGTCTGTGCTTAGATAGGGATTTGTTTCATAAACTGTTGTTGTTTGTGGAAAAATGTATTGTTCAATAATCTATATATTAGCTTGCACCTAGGGAGTATGATGTTAAAGCATTAAAGATGCATACATGTTGGGAAAGTATAAAAGACACATACTTGTTATGAAAGGATAGAAGATGCATCACTTGTGTGAATTACAATGATTGTATGATCTCCATATAAGGAGAATATGGTTGCTTAGTTATTAGTCAATTGAGCATGAGTAAATGAAATAAGTCATTAAGGTACACTAGCCAAGTTATTAAGTTAACTAGAGAAGTTGGTGTTTACTCTTAGAGGAGCTTACCCAGTATGGGAGAGGTTTAGTATAATTATGTGAATGCAGATTGTTTGAGGATATGATATCTAGGATGACCGACTATCCAATGAAGGATATACCTATCCTATGTACATACTTAGTTGAGTAGGTTATTACCTAGTAAATTATATGGTGATGGGTTATCTGGGATGACTGACTATCCATTGAAGGATATACCTATCTTGTGTAATTACTTAGTAGATTAGTATGTTGTAGATTTTTTGGAATGACAAATTATCCAGTGAAGGACCACACCTATGCGTAGTGTAAGATAGCTCTAAGTCAAATCGGCCCTAAGTAGTGTATATGATAGATGACTTCATTCGAAGTACTGAATGAAATTTTTTTGATCAAAGTAGTGAAATGTACAACATCCACTTAGACTGTGTGATGCTTGAGACTACACTATCAGTTCATTGTGAACCTTGATGCATGCTAGTTGGAGATTGTGAAATAGCAATTTCTAGTTATGTAGGACACAACACTATGCTAGAACACCATATATATACAAGACTCACTGGGATTAATCCAAACTCAGACGATCTTGAGCTAAGCCAACCAACCCAAGGTCCACAAAGTCGTGACCTAGTACCCAATGAGTCTTGACACATAGACTTAGCCAGGTCTATGAAAATTAGGATTAAAGAAGGAATAAAAAAATTGAAAATGCTTAATTAAAAGTCAAGCATTTTTTCGAAGGGTTTGGAAGATGGTTAAAGTGATAAAATTAGTGAAAATAACATGTGCCATGAAGGTCAGTGTGGTCTCAAAGGATTTAATTTGGCCTTGGTGGTAGGGACTCCACTCCTCAACCTTACCTTGCATTATTACAAGGAGTGCACCAAGGGCATTGCCCACAAACCCTTGCCCTAAAAAACAAAAAACAAAAAATATTTTGGGCCATGCTAGATGGAAAAGGAGCATTATTATTTTATTCTTTCAACTTTTTCTCAATTAATTTTCTAGTAATTAACATACATTGATACTTCTAGTTTGCTAAGTCAAAACCTAGCCTAAGTAATGCTCCTAAGGCTATAGCACCATTTGCAAACTTGTTTGAGATACAAGCATGTGACTCCACATGGAGCTAGCAATGATAAGCTAAGGGATACAAGATCCTTTCTACCATAGTTCATAGTGTGATTTTGTTTTCCATGCCATGAATATATGTCATGTCCCCGAAACAACAATACCATAAAGACCAAGTGTTAAAATACAAATAAATTAATAAATAAAATAAATAGCAATATTAATGTTAAATATAAAATAAATGTATACCATATCAATATAAAAATATATAAATATGAAATAACAAATATAATAATAATATATAGGCAAATTATTTTTATTACATTCCAATATTAAATAACTTAATATCAAAAATAATAATAATAAATAAATATTATAATCATTGCACATCAAAGATTGTAATACATTAGAATAAAATAATAATAAGATATTAGAAAATTGGTTTTATTATTATACTTTAATGTTAAAATATATTCAATAAAACATCAAAATAAAATAAGTATATAATCTGAAATATCATAATTATTAGTAATAATATATTATTTTCAAAAATAGATATTATTGTGATAATAAGCCTTTAAAGGCAGCAATTAAATCTAACAAAGGGATATATTTTATGAAAAGTCACCTCTTTCACCAAACATACATTCTCCCCATGAGTCACCTACCTTGAATGGTATAAATAGAAGGAAGGGAAAATAAAGAAGGGGGAAGACATGGATAAATATGATCTGCAATTCAGAACAGTGGCAACAATAATTGTTATGCATTGGAATATAGTCATTTAATATATATATATATATTATCTAATAGGCATACAAGTATATATGCATAAATATAGATAAATTTTATAATGAATAATATGCAATGAATAAAGAATATATATATGAATAAGGAAAGAATAATTATATAAACATATGTATATGAACACTAATGGATATAAGTAAAAGAGTATATATATGTATGTGTGTGTGTGTGTGTGTCTGTGTATTATACAATTATGCACTAATGATGTTTGTTGCAATTATTAAACCTTATAAGTAATTGTGATTATTTGATATAAAAATGAATAAATTTATGAAGTTTTTATCTTATGTTTGATCAGGAAAAGGAGAAAAAGAACATAGTTTGAACACTAAACCATCATAAAGGATATCTTTAGAAAATTAGGGCAAGAATTATGGTAAACCTAGAAAGGGACATTATAGTGGTATCAGAGCATAATTCTGCCATCCTGTGGAATAAAGGTCAAACAAGAGGATACAAGACTTTGGATACTCCTCACAGTTGTACACAATAATCTGAATTTCAAAACATTTGCAAACATTTGAAGAAGCAACAACCTATGACAAGTGGGAAATTTTTTTATATGAGAACCAGGGCACCAATGTAGTCAAAAGGACCTTACAAGAGTATTGCAAAGGGAGATAGCAATGAAGACCTCTTCTAGATATGCCACCCAGAAGGGGACAAGATGAGCCCACTTGGGCCAAGGGGGTACTTGCTGTTAGAGTAAAGTAATTAATTAACTTTAATCTCCTCTTAAGATTTCGTTTTGCACACATATTAGTCATTTAATAATTAATATTAATTATTAAATGCACTCACCTTTAGGGTTAGGTTTTCCTTTTAGGTTTTGATCTCCTTTTATAAGGATCGATCTCTTGTATCTTTTAGATGCTCTATTCGTTTTTCTAGAATACATCTTGCACATTGTGAGAGCCAAACCCTTGTCTTGATCTCTCTATTTCTCTGTGACAAGTCTTTTGCATGCAGGTATTGATCGGGTTCTGTGGATTTGCATTTCTCAAATCCTACATAGTATCAGAGCCAGATCTGCTACAGCTTGTTCAGTTTTTGAAAGGTTTAGAGATCTAGGTTTGGTTGCATCAGATCTGTGTTTGTTTTCTAGTTTTTATTTGGAATAGGGAGTTTATTTTTTTGGTGCACTTTGAACTCAAACGAGCCTCACCGTTGAGCTTGCAGCGTCCAAAAACCCCTATTTTGATATAAAATTCATCAAATTTGGCTTCACGGTGTTAGATCTACGAGGGTTTGATGTTTTTTGAGGGTTCCTGATCCAGAGTGTACCTGCAATTTTGGAGCAATTTCAACCCAAACGGACCTCACCATCGCATTCAGAGCACCCAAAAACCCCTAAATCGACTGTCAAATCATAGAAATCGGGTACAGTGACTCCGGGAGGCAAATTTTTTTCATCGTACGGCCTAGTATGCACACAATCCGAGAAAAAAATTTAAAAATCATAGAGTTATGGGCGCCGCCGTCAGTTAACCACTAGCGGTTAACCGCTAGTGGTTAATGCTAGCGGTTAGCCTAACCACCAGGCTTAACCCTCAAACTTTTTTGGAGCAGTTTTGGTATTTTGGTCATAACTTTTGCATACGAACTCGGTTTTTTGAAAACAAAATATCGTCGGAAAGCTGGTTTCAACGCCATTCCAGTGGTACTGGTTATTTCTTCTGATTTTGACGTTTTGCAGTCATTTTTTCCAGTTAAATTCAGAACTTGAGTTTTTCACTCCTGGGGGCGTATCTTTTGCGTCCGTGCTCCGTTTTGCACAAATGAATAGGCGTTGGAAAGGTATTATAGAGTTCTTTCTAGATCTACAATTTACTTGATCAGATAATTTACTAGGTATATTTAATTCAGCCTTGTGTTTTTTTACACTTTGCGTAATTACTTGGACATTCTGGCACCTACATGGGATCTGTTTGTGTGGGATGGATTATGTTGATATGATTTATTATGGTTGAGAGTTTTAATTTCTGATATTTTCATTTGAGTGAGTATAATGGGTTTTTTTACTCACCCTTCAGTTGTATTTCCAGATAAGGATAATTATGAGTCATGGGCAAAGGGCATACTTACACATTGTAAGTGGCTCAATATTTTGCCTTATTTATATGATCTCATACCTGCACCAAACACATCAAGGGGTTTATTAGCATGGATTATTATTCGAGATCATATTGTAGGGGTTATTGGTTGTAGTGTTGATTTTGACACTTTGTGTGCTTTATCTGACATTCGTTGTCCTCACACACTTTGGCAACATCTTTGGGAGATTTTTGGAGACCCTAATATCTCTCCATTCCCAAAGAATCCCGCTGCAGATTGTCTCATCCCTCTTGTAGATGTAGATTTCATACCCTATGATAATTGTACTCTAGAGGAGCTTGAGTATCTTACAGGTCTTGCATGTGCCGATGGTTCAGAGACTTGTATTCATGTTCCCACTCTTCAGACTGAGACTTCATCAACATCTCCTATTGTTCCTGATTCAGTGCAGCAGGGCATCATTCACCTTCCAGACATAGCTACTTTGGACTCTTATCTTGCAGACATATCCTTCTTGTTTGTTGAGTCCTATATTGCAGATTTGGAGGATTATTTTGAGGATATTCATCTCCTTTACCTTGACAGTCAGGTTATTACTGTATGCCCACCATTATCAGTGCATTCAGAGGTTGCATTTCAGGATTCTCCACATTAGTTTGGATTTTACATCATTTGTTTCAATTCAGACAGAGAGTTTCTTCAACATCCTATCATGGCACACATCTTGAGACAGATTGGTTCATCACTCTTCACAGGGTTTCTTCCCAAGGGGAGGAATATCATCTACTGCTTCAGGATCTCTTTTTGGATTCTACATCAGGCATCTACCATTGTGACAGGAGTTTCTTCATTATGGGGGGGCCTTCTTCTCTCTTTCTATCTCTCCTATGGAGACCATTGTATATGTACTTATATGATAGAAGTTGTCTATGGGGGGTATCATGTAATCCACCTCCTATCCTTCTTTCATTAGTACATCACATTCCTTTCTTTGCATTCTATTTTGGGGAGGAGTTTTGTTCCCACTGGGTTTTCTCCTTTACCCCATTTCATTTAGTTTGCATTGCTTTTGTAAATGGGTACCTGATTAAGCCTAGTTGTCGGGACCCATGTTTATTTTCATGCATTGTATTTACCTTTGCTTTCTTGCACATGTTTGTAGCTACACTCTTGCTCATCTTAAGGGGGGGTGTTAGAGTAAAGTAATTAATTAACTTTACTCTCCTCGTAAGATTTCACCTTGCACACATATTAGTCATTTAATAATTAATATTAATTATTAAATGCACTCATCTTTAGGGTTAGGTTTTCCTTTTAGGTTTTGATCTCC
Organism: Sequoiadendron giganteum; assembly: GCA_007115665.2. NCBI lineage: Eukaryota > Viridiplantae > Streptophyta > Pinopsida > Cupressales > Cupressaceae > Sequoiadendron > Sequoiadendron giganteum. The sequence goes on along the minus strand of CM021101.1, from coordinate 416,069,704 downwards.
TTTTATAAGGATCGATCTCTTGTATCTTTTAGATGCTCTATTCATTTTTCTGGAATACATCTTGCACATTGTGAGAGCCAAACCTTGTCTTGATCTCTCTATTTCTCTGCGACAAGTCTTTTGCATGCAGGTATTGATCGGGTTCTGTGGATTTGCATTTCTCAAATCCTACATTAATATCATCTACCACTTCAGGATCTCTTTTTGGATTCTACATCAGACATCTACCATTGTGACAGGAGTTTCTTCATTGTGGGGGGGCCTTCTTCTCTCTTTCTATCTCTCCTATGGAGACCATTGTATATGTACTTATATGATAGAAGTTGTCTATGGGGGGTATCATGTAATCCACCTCCTATCCTTCTTTCATTAGTACATCACATTCCTTTCTTTGCATTCTATTTTGGGGAGGATTTTTGTTCCCACTGGGTTTTCTCCTTTACCCCGTTTCATTTAGTTTGCATTACTTTTGTAAATGGGTACCTGATCAGGCCTAGTTGCCGGGACCCATGTTTATTTTCATGCATTGTAGTTACCTTTGCTTTCTTGCACATGTTTGTAGCTGCACTCTTGCTCATCTTAAGGGGGGGTGTTAGAGTAAAGTAATTAATTAACTTTACTCTCCTCTTAAGATTTCACCTTGCACACCTATTAGTCATTTAATAATTAATATTAATTATTAAATGCACTCACCTTTAGGGTTAGGTTTTCCTTTTAGGTTTTGATCTCCTTTTATAAGGATCAATCTCTTGTATCTTTTAGATGCTCTATTCATTTTTCTGGAATACATCTTGCACATTGTGAGAGCCAAACCCTTGTCTTGATCTCTCTATTTCTCTGTGACAAGTCTTTTGCATGCAGATATTGATCGGGTTTTATGGATTTGCATTTCTCAAATCCTACACTTGCCTCTAGGGTATCCGAGGGTACTGCCTTTGGGTCTAGAGGAGTTGAGCCAACAAGACAATGAAGACCTCTTCTAGATATGCCACCCAGGAGGGGACAAGATGAGCCCACTTGGGCCAAGGGGGTACTTGCCTCTGGGGTATCCGAGGGTACTACATTTGGGTCTAGAGGAGTTGATCCAACAAGACAATGAAGAACTCTTCTAGATATGTCACCCAGGAGGGGACAAGATGAGCCCACTTGGGCCAAGGGGGTACTTGCCTCTAGGGTATCTAAGGGTATTACCTTTGGGTCTAGAGGAGTTGAGTACACAAGACAACAAAGACCTCTTCTAGATATGCCACCCAAGAGGGGACAATATGAGCCCACTTGGGCCAAGGGGGTACTTGCCTTAGGGGATGGCGAAGTGGTGGTGAGTGGAGGTTTGGGGGCTGAGCCTCCAATGGGTTAAAGGGGCAACACCCCTTGTGGGGTCTTTGGGCAATGCTCCTTGTAGGTGTTTGGGGGTAGAGCCCCTAATGAGTTTGAGGGGTAGTGCCCATCATGGACCCCCACCACCAAGGAAATTAAGGCCTTCAAAACCACACAAACCTTCATGGCACATGTAATTTCTACAATTTTATCACTTTGTTTTTCGCAACACCAAGTCGTTACTATTTCTCAAAACTTGGGAATGATTTGGAATGAGGCTTAAATGCCTATTTATAAGTTTTTTGTGAGTGCTTAGCGTTTGGGTGGGGCTAATAGAGCATTAGGGTTAGGGTTTTTGGCACACAGATAAAAAATACTCTTTATTTTTTATTAAATAATGACCTTTTTCATTTTTCTACCATGTGGGGCACCTAAAAGTCCCAGGGACTGTTGAGAGAATCTTAGAAGTTACCTAGAAATCTTAGGTATTAGTTTTTAAATCAGAAATGTAACCAAGCAGAAAAACAAAACATAAAGAACAATGAGCACAATATTTTATCTTGGAAAAACCTTCCTACTCGAGGGAGAAAAACCCAACAAGAAATTCTCTTTATAAATCAGAATAATATGTGCAGAAATAGCACACAAGATTGGGCCCTAGAAGAGGCAAATTTTGTATAATAGATCTACACTTAAATGTAGTGTGAATTCCTTAGATACAAAATATTTGCTCTTCTCCTTGAAGCAAATCTACCCCTCTTGATTGGGAATTTGCTGCTAAAGAAATTCAAATTGGAATTGAGATGAATTAATGATCAAATGAGGAGACACCTTCTCCTTTATATACCAACTAGGTGGTCTATCTTTCTAGGGCCGACCTAGAAGAATACAAATTTTATTTATAGAACAAAGGCCGAACTGCCTTGATTTGATTGTATTTAGGAGAAAATAGCTCCCGAAGCTACAAAACACTAACACTCCCTCTTAGCTAGGGAGGTATTTTCAAATATCCTTGTCATGGAGTCTCTCAACATGATGCCCACAATGGCTACAACCATTTGTGGAAAAAAACACATCTCAGTCTCAAAGATGTACAAGGGTTCATCATGGAGTCTCTCAACATGATGTCCAAAATGGCTACACCCATTTGTGGAAAAACACATCTTAGTCACAGAGATGTACAAGGGTTCATCATGGAGTCTCTCAACATGATGTCCATAATGGCTACACCCATTTTTTTAAGACACATCTTAGTCTCAGAGATGTAAAAATATTCATCATGGAGTCTCTCAACATGACATCCATCTTAGTCTCAAAGATGTACAAGATATCTTCGTCATGGAGTCTCTCAACAGGATGTCTCATCCCAATCTCAAAGATGTACAAGATATCCTTGTCATGGAGTCTCTCAACATGACGTCTCATCTTAGTCTCAGAGATGTACAAGGGCTTGCACCTCATATTTCTCTATCTCAAAGAAATATACACTACAAGGGCTTTCACCTCATATTTCTCCGTCTCAAAGAAATATACACTACAAGGGATTTCACCTCATATTTCTTCGTCTTAGAAAAATATACACTACAAGGGCTTTCACCTCATATTTCTTCGTCTTAGAGAAATATGCACTACAAGGGCTTCACCTCATATTTCTTCGTCTTAGAGAAATATGCACTACAAGGGCTTTCACCTCATATTTCTTCGTCTTAGAGAAATATACATTACAACAAATATTCATGATGATGTGACTCCCTCTGAAGCTCCAAGTACTTGCATCAACCTCCTAACCTCCTCATCTAAGATTTCTTGCAATGCTTGCCTTAGAGGAATGGTTTCCAACACACACCTCTAACACTATTGACTTGCGAGAGTCTAGGACTATCCTCCTCGACCACATCCCAGATCACCCTATTTTGAATAGGTTTGCGGAGCTACCAATGTCAAACCCAGATTGACTGTCTTGTGCAATTTTGTTCTTTGTAGCTAAAGAGGTCTTCCAAGGACTTTAGCACCTGGCCTTGCAACATTGCAACCCACTTAGCTGACACCTTCACTTCTTCTCAGTGAGTTACTCTAGTTCCTCAAGACATAGGACTTCATTTTTTTGAACACCGAACTCCCTCTTGATCCCTGCCTCAATACAAGGATTATCAAAATCCTTTGGAAGTGAACTACCCTCTATTGATGGATCTTAGAACCTTAGTCCTCTTCTTGGACACGATCCCAACTCATGTCTTGAATTCTTAGAATTTAACTCCCTCTGAATGGTAGGAGTGTAATCGAGGGATGAATCTATATCTCCAAGAATTCAACATCCTTTTGCTCCTTGATCCATCCTACATTTTAAAGAGATTAATAATAGTTCATAGAATCAAACCACCCCGAAGAGGAATATACAGACCAATGCTAGTGTAATGATAGATAATATCCTGCAAGATAGAATATGTTAACACATGCATGCAATAAAAATACTATCAATCAATGGAATGCAAAGGAGAAATCATGAGAAAAGGAATGAGACTAGAACAGTCTCACCCATTTCTCTCCTCCATGGCTCATTTCCATTGTACCTCATAACTTGTTGTGATAAAAGGATGCCCTCAGATTTGTTTGTGTGAGCAAACTATAAATGTCTAGACCTAAACAAGATTTGAAGGATTTATAAAAATGCTCTCTAATATGCAAACTAGCAATTCAATCCTAATATGCAAATTATTAAATAAACCTAAGATGATATGACAATTGATGCTAATGAGATTACAAAAATGCTAAGAGATAATAATGATTCATCTCGAAAATGAGATCAAGATTGTCATTTTATAGAAAATGCAATCTTGAATGGACGGACGAGATGAGAAATTGAGGAATGCCCTAGAATCAAAGGTCAAGATTCAATAAGGCAACTCTCAATTAGGGTTAGGGAAAAATGCCTACATGTGTGAATAATATTTAATTAAATGAATTAAATCAAGACTAAATGTGACAGTTGAGATGAAACTAGTAAAAATCAGAAGACGAGAGGATGAGATTTTAGAAAATCAGTAATTTTAGCAATTACTTGATTTGTAGAAGAACATTTCTATTTTGAATTAAATTAATTCAAAATAGGGATTTTGTGAGATAAGAAGTAATTGATTTTTGAAATTAATTACTAAATAAAGAATCAGTTAAGTATGTGAGATATTTTTAAATGATTTTGTTTTATTTAAAAATATAGAAGTGTCACATGTCACAATTAAATAATTAAAAATAATTTAAATAAATTATCAGATCTATTTAATTAAGAGGATTTAGGAATTAGTGACACATTAAATAAATATATTTTAAATATATTTATTTAATAATCAGGAGGACATTAATGATAAGGATTAATTAAATAAATAAGATTTTATTTAATTGCAAGAAGACTTTGATAATTAGTGACATTATTAAATAAATAAATAAGATTTATTTACTTAATAATTATGAAGAATGAGAGATTATGAATTAATTAAATAATTATGAATTATTTAATTAATAGTTGAATGTGAGTTAGAAACATAATTAAAATGTTATAATCATGTTATGATGAAAGGTGGTCAAATAGTGGTTACAGGCCTAAGTCATTTTTAGGTTTCTACATTTGCCCCTCTTTGTCATAATGTAGCTTATCGCATTGTGGCAAAGAAAACAAATCCAGAATATGCCCCAATGAAGGTACGAAGTGCCTATGCCCCCTCGAGAAAATTTTCGAATTTGGAACCGGGGTCAGAAAAAATTGGAAAATATCCCGACTAATTCAATTAATGACTAGAAGAGTAATGGTGCGATCCGATTCAGAAATGGAGGACGCTAAGCTAGCCAAAATGTTGGTCAAAGGTGGTCAAATGAGCCTCCAGTAGAAACTACTAGGTCAAAACCCTAATTTTCAGCTTATAAATAGGTTGAAAAGGTCAATCCAAGTGTCATTTTCTCTTTTGTCATATAGGAAATTCAAAAATCAGAGCTCTGAGAGACGATGGTGATTCCAGCGACTACACACTGTGGATACTGTGTGCAGACATTTCGACGACCTGAGGGCACAGAGGCACCGGTAAGTACCCTATCCAACTTGTCAAATTTTGAATTTAATGCATTTATTAGGGTTTTAAGGGTGGGAATCAAATGTGTTGGGATGCAAATGATGTCGCGTAAGCCGCAAATGCCTTCGCGTTCGACGCATTTGAGTGTGTCGTGACACAAGTGCGATGAGCAGGTTAGGCTTGTTTGTGCGATTGCACATCCGCCAGGGGAAACGATGCAATCGCTAGGTTGCGACGTAATTGATGACTTTGCAATGTATTTGCAATTTTGCGACGCAATTGACAAGCCCAATGATGCATTTACAAAATCGCAACGCAATTGTCAAGCCAAACAACACATTCATTGTTAGTTTGCGCATTTGCTAGCCAGAATGACGCATTTGTTGTCAGGTTGCGCATTTGCGGGTCATAAAGACGCATTTGACATATTGCAACGCAATTGTCATGCACAAAGCCGCAATTGAATAATTGTGACGTATTTGTGGTCAACGCGACATAATTTCAATTGACCAAAGTTGACTTTTGTTGACCTTGTGCCAAGATTAGCCTTTATGTACCCTTGATTTTCCAGTAGTAGTAAACTTTCCATAATGTTGCTCAATATGTGTTAATCCTTGGCCTTTCTTGTGCAGAGTCGGCTTGTGCCCATTTATACCCGAGAGTTCAACCAGCGACATATGCCTTCAGAGATCGCTTGAGCGATAGACAGAGGTAGCGGCTGATGGCACTAGGGTTGTATCACGTCACCTATATGCCCATGTTTCGAGCCAACAGGGGTTTGTTGAAAGCTCTTTGCGAGAGATGGAATTCGGAGACCTATTCGTTTCACCTGCCTACTGGAGAGGCGACAGTGACTTTGGAGGATGTCTACCGCATTCTCTGCATTCCGATTAGCAGAGAGAGAGTCACCTATGATCCGCACCGAGGGCGACAGGCCCTATCAGAGATGTATGAGGGTGCTAATGGTGCCCAGTTGGGCATGGAAGGTTACGAGATTGGCTGGGACATTGTAGCCAACCGATTTCCCAGGTTCGATGCCATGCTTATGACCTTCATCGTCGGATTACTGATCCCAGATCGTCGTGGTTATGGATTTCCCATTGGATGGGGGGATTTTCTTGTTCACATGTGAGGACAAAGGACTATTTTTGCTTGGGGGCCATGCTTGTTGGCCATGTTGTATCACCAGTTACATGAGGTTGTCTATCACTAAGGGCACAGTATCAGTTGTGGCACTACCCTCTTGATGATCTAGGTATGGGAGTGCATTCCCATTTTTTGACCACCGGTGCAGATTCAACAGCTAGGTGATGGGATGCCTTACGTTTATTTATATGCGGGATCGGTTAGCCAAACTCGTGTGGGAGATACCGAGTACTGGCATCACTAGATTGATACGATGATCAGTTTTGTTTGGAGGCCTTACAGAGATTGTGCTCAGTGGTCAGACGAGGATGGCCACTTATCCTTTTGTAGACAGTTTTGATATCTGATTGGCCGCACGGTATAGACTCAATAGATTATCGAGATGTACTTTCCCTAGTGGGTACTATGATAGTTTGGGGAGTAGCAGGTTGTGCCAGTAGGCATGATAGAGTATGCTCGGTCTTCTAGGGAGACCATGTGGGGGCCGCCCATATTAGTTACAGTGGCCGAGAAGTAGGTTGATAGCTTGGTGGTAGTTCAGTGGGTCTGGAGAGGGGGTCTAGCAGATCCAGGGACGTTTGTTGAGTTTGACGCCTAGTGGCAAGTTCACAAGCCAATCCCGTTGACAGATCCAGATGGTCCACCACTGATAGATCAGAGATCAATCATTCCACACATATCGAGGAGAGGTTGGGATGGTACAGATGGAGGGAGAGATGGCAGAGGTGTCAAGGGTAGAGATGGAGGCAGGGGAGGAGGAGGGAGAGATGGGGGGAGACAGAGGAGGTGGGGGAGATGGAGGAGGTGGAGGAGATGATGGGGGTGGAGGATATGGGAGGGGTGCGAGGAGGAGGAGGAGGGATGGTAGAGGGTGGAGGAAACCCAGGAGAGTCAGGCAGAGAGTGGGTGGTGTACCATTGTCACCCATTTGGGAGGAAGGGGAGGAGAGAGAGCTGAAGGTGAGGGCCGAGGAGGTCAGAGGGGGAGAGGAGGAGGTGGAGGTGAGGGTTGAGGAGGAGGTGAGGGGTGGAGAGGAGGAGGTTGAGGTGAGGGCGGAGGAGAGGGCAGAGGAGGATCCACTTGTTGGGGGACACCCTCTTGACATAGATGTGGAGGAGGTCCAGGCCGAGGAGGAGAGAGATGAGGAGGAGGAGGAGGAGGATGAGACAGATTAGCGACTGCGGGAGCGCATGATTTTTGGAGATGATGAGGGTGACAGATCACCCATTTTGCCTGCTAATGCCACCATTGATCAGCGGATCGCAGACTTGCAAAGTAGACTTGATGCAGCCTTGTCTCAGAACAATGCCTTAGCAGCAGAGTTAGAGGTCACCCGGGTGGAGAGAGATCAAGTTGTTCTCCAACGGCAGGAGTTAGAGCGGTGGGTGATAGAGTTTGTGTAGTTATGCTTAGGGCCGACAGGAGATATTGCCAGAGAGTTGGCTAGGATGGCAAAGAGAAGAGGGCGATATAGGGCTTTATATGAGTAGGCCATTCCACCAGATCAACGAGACCCAGGTTTTTCTTGATCCTACAGTAGGATAGGCAATGGCAGCCAGACACATAGTAGCAGTAGATCTCACAGCAGTAGTCACACCAGTGCTGGGGGGTCTACTGCATTAGAGCAGTCATCAGGCCACAGGTCACACAACTCTCATAGGCATTCATCAGGTCACAGTCATAGATCAGTGTCCTTAGGGCAGCAAACAGGGCAGATTCCGCCTCCTGTTACTGATCCTACATGTTCCCAGAGTGAGACACAAGAGAGGACACCTATTCAGGTTACATTTGACGTGGTTGGTCACGCACAACCACCTCGCAGTTCACCTCCACAGGACAGAGGAGGGCCATCCTAGGACTTGCTTTTAGACATTTGTATACTTTGATATTCGAGCCTACGAGCTCCATTTTTGGGATATCATATGACTTTATCCTATGACATGACAGTTTTTTGAGATTATATATATATGCGATGTAGTTTTGATGTGGCCTATATGCTATTATGTGTTATGATATTCAAATGCTTTATCATATGCTTATGTGATTCTTTTATGATGCTATGAGGTGTATTTATGCTTATGTTTATGAATGCAATTATGGATGTGGTTATGTATGCCTTGTGTAATGTGATGATGATGTGATTCCTATATGCTAATGCAAATGTTTATTTATGATGCTTATATGTTGATGCAAATGATGTTTTGAGGTGTATGGATGAAAATGATAGCGTTTATGCAATGTGAATTATGGTATTTGATATATGCAGATGTGAATATGAAATGCTCATGCCATTATGTATGCAACTTTGTTTTTGTATGTCACGGGATATCATTAGAGAACAATAGAAGAGAAGACGAAGATGGATGTTAGTGCGAAGAAAGATATGCATGTTAATGCGGAAATTAAAAATCCTTCAAAGCTTTGCTATAGTGCTATTCTAGTTGTTGCTCTTTAATCATCATTGGGCGAAAATGTCATGATGTTCGACAAACACTATGATATGACATAGATCAATAGTGTGCAAGGTCGAACCATCATGTAGATCAATAGTCACAGACAAAAGATGATCATGACTTGTGTAAGGAACACAATTGCCCCTAGTCACTTGTCATGACCAACCGCGAGAAAAACCAAACTAATCATGAGACGTCACTGCTTCTCTAAATCCTGATGATAGGACATCCTTGAGAAACTAGCCACATGATAGTAAAAAAAATTGACAGTAAAATCATCCTACAACATCATTGCTTCTCTAAATCTTGAAGTCAGGACATCCTGGAGAAACTAATAGTAGAGTGATAAGCAGACAAGGATAGTCATCATGATATGTCGTGGTTCCTAAGACATAAGGAACTAATACCATGATAATTATCAAAAGACAGAAATTTTTTTTCCAAGTGTTTGCCAAGTGTTTTAATGTCAAGTGTTGTCAAATGTTGAGCGATATCAAATTCAGGAAGGACAAATCCTGAATGACGTTGATATCTAGGAGATCAATTCTCGGAGTTAGGAGAATCTATCAAAATGTCAGATGATGATGACGATACTTAGGAAGGACACATCCAAAAGCATAAAGAAGTGACAAGAGTTTCTTTTCAGAAGGAAACATCTGAAGAAGAACCCAAAGTTTTGCCATGATAAATTGCCTTGATAATATTTTGACTACATGTCATTGCTGACATGCTGAATTAACTGAAAGTGTTTGACGAAACAGATTTCCGATAGATTTACATAAGATTTGCTTGATTTGAAGATAGTTTGGCGTGTGTGAATGTGTAGTGCCATGAACCCTAATGGACTGACCTAGTGCGGCCTCGGGGATCCGTCGATTGATGGCCTTGCCTACATCTTGCACTCAGAGACCTTGTAGTTCGACATGACCAATGACATTGTCCGAAGGATAGGAGCTTGAATCATGATTTTATTTTGTGACAAACCTAGAAGGACTGACCTAATGTCTCGAGGATTCAATGATGAATCTTGCCTACATAGCAAATGCGTAGAGACAACGTAGTTCGGACATGGACAAAATTGATTGACGTGATCGATTAAATTGATCAGATAGATTTTGATTTTGGATTTTGACATTGATTTGGATGTTTTTGTATTTTCTCAGGATGCTTTTTGATTTTTAGGTCTTTTTCCAAATTTTTAGGATTTTTTCAGGATTCTAAGGATTTTTTTCAAGACTTTTTCATATTTTAAGGAGTTTTTCAGGACTTTTTAAGAATGCAGGATCATGTGTGGTACCCACTGCAGTTGCACAATAAAGGTCTTGCCCCCAGATAGAGCGAGGATTATCTGAGTCCAATGATATGGAGATAGGTGGATGCAAGGCAAAGGCTAGGATATGCAAGGGATGATGTCAACCAAATGCTAACCATGGTCGGAATTGACAGGACTTAGGACGGATGTCGTGAATGTGCCAGGCCTTTGTGATTATGACAAATTGATAAGGGTCGATTTTGAGTGATAGTAGATGGCGAAGCAATGATCGACTACGCATGGTGCCTATTTGCCAAGTTTTCACCATGGTACTTATCCAAAGCACCTATTTGCTAGGTTTTCACTATTGGATGAATTCATTTCTTTTTACTATTTTTCCATTTTTTTGATTTTTTTGGTGTCACCAAGACGACTGTTTGCTAGGTTTTCATCAAGGGACGATATTTTTGGATTTTTCAATTTTTTTGTATTTTGTAGGTCTTTAGCCCAGCTCTCTGATGCTATGTGTAGAAATTTCTCAGATGTAAGCTATTAATGGGTTCTGTCAGCTATTCTCCATCAGGTGTGGCCAACTGATAAGCTCCGAAACCAAATGCAGCAGTAATGATATAAGGACCAAGCCAATTAGCCTCAAACTTACCAGGCTTTTCACGCTCCACCTGATTTCTGGGGTTTTGCATGAGAACCAAGTCACCGATTTCAAAATTTCTCACCATGACTCTTTTGTTATAGCTCTGACAGAGATGATTTTGATATGTTTGTAAATGATTTAAGGAATTTTGTCATCTTTCTTGTAACATTTCTAGCTCATGTAGGCAAGTATGTCTGTACTTTTCATCATCAATCATTCCTTTCAAAGAGACTTGGAGAGAAGGAATTTCGACCTCGATGGGAAATATGGCCTCAGATCCGTAGACCACGGAAAATGGAGTGGCTCCAGTGGGGGAACGAATGCTGGTATGATAGGCCCATAAAGCGGGAGTAAGTTGTAGGTGCCATCTCGGCCAGCGTCGTTGACGGTCTTCTTCAGAATGCGAAGGACTGTTTTATTTGACACCTTAGCTTGGCCGTTACCTTGTGGGTAATATGGGGTGGAGAAATGGTGTTGGATGTGGAATTGCTCACAGAGTTCACAAACGTCCTGATTTTTGAATGGACTGTCGTTATCTGTGATGATGGATTGTGGGACACCATATCGGCAAATGATGTAATTTAGGATAAACTTGGATATTTTTTTACCGGTGATGTAAGTGAGAGGGATGACTTCAATCCACTTAGTAAAATACTCAGTGACGGTGATTATGAATTTATGGCCATTAGAAGAGGATGGATGGATCTTACCCACGAGGTCGAGTCCCCATTGTGCAAAAGTCCATGGAGAAGTGATCGATCTCAATTCCTGTGCAGGTGCATGAATTAGGTCGCTATGCACTTGGAATTTCTGACATGTTCTGACAAACTGAAGAGCATCTTTTTCCAATGTCGGCCAGTAGTATCCCAGTCTGGTGACTTTCCTAGTTAAGGTTGGACCACTAGAATGAGATCCACATATACCCTCATGTACTTCTCATAAATTCATTTGGGCTTCATCAGTGTCAAGACAACGAAGAAGGGTGTTGTCAAAGCCACGATGGTATAAGGTGTCACTGACGATGGTATGTCTAGCTACTTTTTGGATAAAGGATTTTTGTTGGTTGTTGGACAGGTTGGGTGGGAGGGTTTGGGATTTAAGATAGTCATATATGTCCTGATACCAAGGTGAACTGGGACCAACAATCTCGCACACCATTTCTGACTTTGGAATATCGTATGTAGGCATCAGCAGCTGTTCCACTAAGAATTCAAATTGTGACACATTCTTAGGGATGTCTAGGAGAGATCCAATGGTAGCCATTGCATCGATTGCTTTATTTTGTGTCCTTGGGATTTGTTCAAATGCAATCATTTTGAAATACATCAGGAAACTATCCACCATTCATTTGTAGGGAAGCAACTTCTCATCTTTTGTGTCATAGTCATCATTCACTTGATTGATGACCAATTGAGAATCCTCGAATATGAGCAATGTCTAAATTTTCCATTTAATTGCTATTTTGAGACTTGTGACCAATGCCTCGTATTCTGCAATATTATTTGTACAAGGGAAGGCAATCCAAAATTATTTAGGAATTGAATCCCCTTGTGGTGTGATAAATAATATGCCAGCTCCTGAGCCGTGACCCATGTGGGACCCATCAAAGTATAGTTTCCATGGTAGAGCTGGTTCTGCGTGAAAAATAGACTCATTCGGAAAATCAGTTATTAGAGGATGAGTGGCTTGGATTGGTGCATCTGCCAGTTCATCTTCTATTGCTTGACCTTTTATTGCTTTGTGCTCCACATATTGTATGTCATACTCGCTTAATATCATGACCCATTTCACCAAACGACCTGTCAATGCTGCTCGACTCAAGAGATATTTTAATGGGTCAATCTTTGCTACCAAATGTGTTTGATGGCTCAGCATATAATGTCTTAATTTTTGTGCCGCGAAGACAACTGCAAGGCATGCCCTTTTAATGGTTGTGTAGTTGAGCTCATATCCAATTAGCGTGCGGCTGATGTAGTATATGGCTCTTTCTTTTTCTTCATGGTCATTTTGCACCAATAATGCCCCCGATGCATTTGTCGTTGCGAAGACATACAAGATTAATGGTTTGCCCTCAATAGGTGGCATCAACATTGGTGATGTTAATAGATATTATTTTATTTGTTCAAAGGCTATGTGGCATTTATCTGTCCATACAAAAGGAATGCTTTTGCGTAATAGATATTGAAATGCTTGACACTTGTTTGCCAACTATGCTATAATCGACGAATAGACTGCAATCTGCCCTGGAGTGTTCACAATTCACTGATTCCTTTTGGAGGAGGCATGTCTAGAATTGCTTTTACTTTTGTTGGGTCAACCTCAATGCCTCGTCGTGAAACTATGTATCCCAACAACTTGCCTGAAGTGACTCCAAAGACACATTTCTTTGGGTTTAATCTAACTTTGTAATCCTCAAGCCGTCTAAATTTTTTGTCCAAGACTTTGAGATGTTCTTTCCATGTCAAAGATTTTGCTAATAGGTCATCCACATAATCTTCCATTAGAATATGCATCGTGTCATGGAAGATTGTTGTCATAGCCCTCTGGTATGTGGCACCTGCATTCTTTAGGCCAAAAGGCATGACATTCCAATAGTATGTTCCCCAAGGGCAAGTGAATGTCATTTTATGTTGATCCTGTGTTGCAATTCGGATTTGGTTATAGCCTAAGAAACCATCCATGAGAGATAGCATCTCATACCCTGCCGTGAGGTCAACAATCATGTCTATGTTTGGTAAGGGGAAGTCATCCTTTGGGCAAGCCTTATTCAAATCTCTGAAATTCGTGCAGATATGGATTTGTCCATTTGTCTTTGTAACAGGAATAATATTGGATATCCAATCAGCATAGTCTATTGACCTTATGAACTCAGCATCCAATAATTTCTTTAGTTCAGCCTTGACGAGTAGTGCAATCTGGGGATGCATTTTGCGCAACTTTTGTTTGACCAGCTTGATTCCTGGGATTAAAGGAAGATGATGCAGAACCAATTTAGGATCAAGGCCTGGAATGTTAGCATATGACCATGCAAAGTTAACTTTCCTGTCTGTGAAGAATTGTTTAAATTTAGGCTTTTCTTTGTCTGACAATGATGCGGCCAAGAGTATCATTTTGGGATTCTCTGGTGTGGCTATGTTAACTTCTGTTGTGTCCTCAATGAGCATAGCTGATTTTTCCTATGTTACGGGGAGAAATTCCAATCCTCCATCCTTAGGCGCCTCAGAAAGGTTTTCACCTTTGGATGCATCCTTTGTTTTTACTATTTTACTATCAGAAGGTACCTTGTGGTTTTCACCTAAAGACATTTCTTTTTCTTTTTTATTTTTTGTATTTTTGCGACTGGAGGATTACACAGTCTCCTCGAAGTAAGCTACACAATCTAGATCAATGGAGAACCTTGTTTTGTGATCCCCCCATGGAATACCTTCTCTTAGCCCCATGAATTATGTAATTGCTTCATCATTCTGAAATATGTCCATCACCGGTGGATCTTGTTGGTCCCAGTCGACCAGTTGTGGGTAAACAAGGGGGATTCCATCATTAGTGTTGGTAAAGGATGGGGAAGATGCAAAAAGTGTGCAAATTGATGCCTCAAGTGTAAAGGCCAAGTTGTCAATTTCCACTTCCGTGTCTGATGCAATGGATGGTCCATACTCTGAGTCAGATGAATCGAATTCAAAATCATAAAATGGGATAAAATTATCAACATCATGACTAGTGGTTGGCATTTCAGAAGTATGGATAGTGGGCTCAGATAGGTTAGATTCATGGGTGGGCTCAGGAATGGGGTGGGATGATTCAGGTATTGTCGATGACACTTTGTGTTCTTCTGGATTCCAAGGAATGCTTACCCATTCCTTATTTTTGGAATGTCTGTCAATAGGGTCAATGTTATATTCCTGGCGGAATTGTTCTTCAAAGGAAAGTTGGCCAAGTTCCAAGAATAGTTCATCAATGTCATAGTCACTGACGGTTTTGTCAGATCCCCATTCCCATTCATTTGAGTCAATTTCGGTAAGGGATTCTTCGCATGTGTCAACACTTTTTGTAACCGTTACAACCTTACTTGAAAGTTCATGGGTACGTTGATCGTCAGTTCCGACTTGGTCAAACCCTAGCCCTATGTACTTTGGTCTTCCAGTCATGATAATAGGTTCCCTTCTTTCGTTGTTGTTCTTTCCAAGGTCGCTTATACCATCGAAACCTAAGGGTTTTGCATATATCATAGCCTTTGCCATAGAGATGCAACGATAGTGGAGATAAATTTGTTGGGTCCTTGTAGATCCAGTTATCTATGTCAATAATGAGTTCGTTACCCATATCGCCCCACCGTGTAAAAACACTTTTTGATGGAACCTTGAAAGTTATTTTGGGCTCAACTGCAAAACATGGTCTACCATAGACTTTAGGTGGCTTCGGTATTGTAGTGATACAGTAAGCCGTATTCAATTTGAACTCTCCACAACCAAGGTCCTGAATCTGAAGGTCTTTACTTGGGATGCAGGCCGATGAAGATGGTGTGGTAGAAGGTGATGGAATGGATGATTTTGTGAGTGTTGATGGGTCAATATATTTGGATGAGGTGAAAGATGAGGCTTCCCAATTGATGGTTACCTAGTGCTCAACAGTAGCTCGTAGGTTGGTACAGTATTGAAATGGATTGGGATCTCCAGGGATAGTGATCTTAGTTCCATCAAAAGGGAATTTGAGGCATTGGTGGTACGTGGATGGAATAGCTTTTAGAGCATGAATCCAAGGGTGACCAAGTAAGATATTATAGTGTATATCACGATCCAGGACCTGGCATGTTGTATCTATGATAACTAGTCCTACTCGGAGTGGAATTGTAATAACACCTTTAGAAGTGCGTTCTTCATCATCGTATGCCTTGATGATGATGCTTTTGCTAGCATCTACACATGCATCAAAGAAACCAAGAGCTTTGACCAATTTTAGAGAGCAGATGTTCAATCCTGCTCCACCATCTACTAGGACTCGTCTAACCTTATGCTTATGGACAAAAACCTTGATGTGAAGGGCATCATTATGCAATGGTTTGGGCGAGGAATAGTCACTGTCCGAAAAGGTGATGTGATGAGGCAAATTCAGGTATCTGAACATAGTCTCAAAGTGGTTGACATCGATGTTGGTTGGCACAGACGACTCTTGCAGTACTTTATCTAGGATGGCCTTATGCACAGGTGAAATATGAAGTAGTTCGAGAATGGATATATGAGCAGGTGTTTTATTCAACTGCTCAATAATGTTGAACTCTGGTTTTGTATTGGGTTGTCTAGTGGATGAACCAAGTATGGTGATTTTCGGTTGAACTATAGAAGGACCTGGGATGGTGACCTTGCCTTTACGCGTGGTTACATTGCATTCTGGGGCCTTTTTAATGGTAATGGTATTAACACATTCATCTTCATTAGCAACGCGAAAATTGTTGATAATAGTACCATCGAGATAATTGTATGTAGGACAGATAGTTTTATAGGCTGGACGGATGTGGTTGGCTTGATTGTTGGTAGTCTTTGTGCCAGACGAGGAAGCTTTACCATGATCTTGCAGTGGGTTTTTGTGTATGGTATGATCTGCATTAGATGTAAATGATTGACCACCCAACTCGATGGTGTGGTTCTCTATGAGGTTTTGCACCAAATTTCATAATTGACGACAAGAGGAAGTTTTGTGCCCTTTGGCATGTTGGTAATCACAAAATGAACTGTCATCCCACCATGACAGCTTGAACTGACCAGGGTCATATAGTTTTGGCTCTTCCAGCATTATGATGCCGTTTTGAAGAATTTTCTTCAAGACAATTTCAATAAGTTCACCCAAAGGGGTGTATGTGCATTTTTTGAATTGTCGGGGTTGACACAACTGCCTTTGATTAGATTGTGCATGACTGCTTTGGATAGCATTGGAAGTTGGTGTCGGTGTAGCTACAGGTGCGTTTTGATTTTGCACTCCTTTGATTGTGAGTACATGACCTATTGTATTGACAGTTTTTGCATCAACTACACCGTCATTTGTGATGTGCTTGTTCTTAACCTAGTATTTGGTTTTGTCATTTGAACTACTTGGGTTATTATTTGTGGTGGTGTTGATGGTTTTTCCAACATATTTTAATTCACCTTTGGCAATCAAGGCTTTCTCAAGTTGAACTCCCTTTTCAACAAGGTTAACAAAAGTGGTGCAACAATGGACTTGTAAGCCATACCTTAGCAGTCCTAGGATAGTTTGTACAAACATGGTGACTTTCTCCTTTTCAGGTATTTATACCAGACATTTGCTTGCTAAGGTTCTCCATCTTTGAAAGAATGGAATGAAAGTCTCTCCTACATCCTCTTGGGTAAGTTTGCATAAGGAGGCAATGTCGATATCTGTGTCAATGTTATAGGCATAGTTTTCAACAAACTTGTTTTCCAATTCATCCCATGTTTTGATTTCCTTAGGCAAGAGCGAGAACCATTCTAGTGCATGACCTGTGAGACTTCTAGAAGAGAGTCTCATGAGATAAGTTTTCTCATATGCAATGTCCATGCAACTAGTGGTGAATTCTCTTATGTGTTCAATGGGGTTTGTTTTTCCTTTGTACTTGGGAAAATGGGGTACCACATATCCATGAGGAAAGGGTGGCATATACAAGGTTGTGTCAAAATGGATATGGACACAAGTCATGTGACAAGTATGACTTTTTATTGGATTGCTGCAAGGTCTCCACATGTGTTTGAAGAGCAGCGAGTTGTTGTGTGAGTGCTTCCACCATGGGATGGTTGGTAGCATCACCTATGTTGGTGATAGGGGCAGCTTGAGTCCCCAACTATTGTGATGAGATGTGTTGATTTGACATGGGTTGCCGGTGAGAAAAATGAGTGTTGTGATTATGCGGTTGTTGGAAATGAGTGTTTTGATGAGGGATGTGCTGCTGTGTATGGACTTGAGAGGCATAAGTGGGGATGTGATATCCTGCCATGTTAGACTGAATTTGAGGACCTTGTTGGTTTTGATTTTGTTGATGTCCAAATGGAGTGAAGGATTGAGGGCCTTGTTGATTTTGAGCTTGTTGATGCCCAAATGGAGTGAAGGATGGAGGGCCTTGATTGCCTTTCCCAAATAGGAGATTGTGGCCTTGAGGAATGTTGGTGTTTTGGGTCACAAGAATCTTGGTATTAACCTATGAGGAAGTGGGTTGGGTGCCTTGTATGGTAACTCTTTGTTTATTTCTCCCAAAAGGGTTGGATGAGTTAGTTGTCGTAGCATTTGAAGAGCCTAATAATAGGTTTGTTGATGTACTCATGGAGCTAGATGTAGTTCCAAAGAAGTTTGATGTGGTTTCCCCCATTTTTTGGGAAGGGATGGTGGATGTTTGTTGGGGGATGGATTGTGATGTGGTGTTGGTGTGGGAAGATGATCCCCCAATAGATGTTGTGTTGGTTGTGGTGGTAGTATGACCAAGGGAGATAGCATTGACTGTGTTGATGACATTTTGTGAAGAGGCTCCCGTGGAAGAATTGTGTGATGGTGGAGTGGGAGAAGTTGCTCTAAGAGTGTTAAGATCAAATCCCTTTGGTAACTTAGCCCCTTGGTTAAGGAGCATAGCTAGGAATCTAGAAGAGTCATTTAAGACTACTCCTTCTACAAAAGAAGCAACTTCTGGATGTTGAGCAGCAACTAATACGTCTTCTTCAAAGACATCCCCATTTTGATCCCGTCGGATAAATGGTTCAAAAATATGTGATGGAGATGATGGGATGTTCATCTCACTAAAAGGATTGATGTTGGAATTTCCCATGTCAAAACAAGAATTGTTCATGGCATTAGGGAATGAATCCATGCCAGTTGTGAACTCAAGAAAGTTGGTGTCTTGTCTAAAGGAATCCATGAGTCTTTTCTTTTTCTGTAATCTAGTTTCAACCATACAAGGTTTTTCTCAACTTGGGATGATGGAGAAAATGATCTAGGTATGATACTATGTTTTACTAAGTTTTTTTTTTTGGTTTCTTTGGATTTTTAAAGGATGCTATGAAATGCAAGTGAGATTAAAGACTTGTGAATGCAAGTGGTGTGATACTAAATGGAGATGCCAAATGATATGCAATAAAGGATCCTAAGATGTACTTACTAGTGAGAGATCTAAAGAGGACAACTTGGGCAAACAAAGTTTTTGCAATGATTCAATTTTGGAAGACCAATGGACCATAAAAGGACTATAAAGAGGACAAAGTGAAGTTTCCACACTAGACTATTGAGTGGGAAATAATTCACAAAAGATTTGACAAAGTGACAAAGTGAATTGGGTCCAATGATAACCTACTACTGAATGCAAAGTTTTGAAAATGAATGGTAAGAGTCAACTCCTAAAATCTGCAAAAGTAAGTGTCTAAGGAGATGGTGAAGCTATCAATGCAATCTAATTGAAAGCCAAATGGGAACTTATTGTGAGCCTAAAATGGTACCTAAAATGCAATGTTTGATGAGAGTTGAGCAATTCAGAGTCTGGTTTGAACTATAACAGTGAAGGAAGACTTGATTGAATTGAAGACAAGTTGTGGACTTTCAGTTTTTGATAGTGAGAAAGTGTTTTCAATTTTTTAGCAAATGCATCGAAGCCAATGTGGTATGACAGAGCAAATGTGGCTCACAGAGTCAAATGTGGTTTAGCAAGTGTTGATTGCAACACAGTCTGGCGAATGCGGGTTGATATCTATCAAATATGGCTCAAGTTACTGAATGCAGTTTAATGCTGGCAAATGCAACTCTGTATATTTCAATTGTGGCTCAATAGAGTGAATGTGGCTCAGGACGACTCTAATGCGGCCCATCAGAGCGAAAGCGGCTTGATATCTGGTGATTGCAGTTTATCAGAGCAATTGCGTTGCAATGGACAATTTTTTAGAAAACCGAACAATGTTTTGCAGTTTTGACAAGTTTTTTGATCCAGATTTTTTATGTTCAATTTGTTGAAGTCTATTTGAAAATAGTTGGAAAACACATAGAAATTAAAACATTAAATGTATGTTCAAGAAGACTCACTCTTAATAGTCAAAGGTTCATCATAACAATCACAATCCACAACTTAAAATCATGTCGACTCACACAGCCATGTCACCCCCTAGAGGGCGCCCGTGTTTTTGTCTTTTCTAGGTGCGTACTCAAGGTGACGGAAGTGGATACCGAATCCCCTGACAAAATAGTCTGTGGTGATTATATGGTGAGTGTCTTGGGGGCAGATTCTTCCCTCCCCTTGCACCGTGATTGAAACGATGTCTGGATACTGACACGACTAGCTTCTACACTATGGTTCTTAGTCAAGGTTTCCGTTCGGCGTGACAATAGATAAACTCCCTCAGGAGACCTCCCAATCTTTAGAACAAAGATTTTGGGGATGGTTATCTTGCCTACTGCCATTGAATATGGGTTTCCCCAAAATTCACTTTTGATTATAGTGGGTTGGAAAACCTAGCTTTGGTTGTTCCCACTTAGGTCGTTCCCGTAGGGTGAGTACTTTTTCCCACTACGACAGGCCTTCTAAAGGTTGTAATAAAACATGAAATGCATGAAAATAAAAATGGATGTCTGGCTTTTTGATCACCCAGTAAAGGGGAGAGCATATACCTATTATCCAAACAAACACAGTGAACAAATGTTCAGTTTTAAACCCAAATGAAAGTTTTCTATTCTAAGTGAAGATATTGCTTCACAAAAACATGGGGTTCATTTTAACCAAACAAAAGTAAAGTGTGGTGACTATCCTAGATTGATAAATTCCAAATTAGATTTTCTATCCTAGGATTGGTAAATTTTGAGTTAAGTGTCTATCCTAGGGTTGGTTTATTTTAATCCCAAAAATAGAAAAACTGGTTGCGGATGCGTCAGATCCAGATTACAATTCAATAATGCAAATTACCAGTCACTTGCAGTGAGAAATGGCAGATGTGGCTCGATAGATGCGTCCCATCAAATGCGGCTGGGCAGTTGTGGCTCGATAGATACGGTTCGGGTTCTGTCAAATGTGTTGCAGAATGTCACTTGCGGTTCTACGAGTGGCGAATGTGGTGCATTAGATCAGTTGTGTCACACGCAAAGGCGAATGCGGCGCAGCAGAGCAGTTGCATCACACTAGAAGGAAAATGCGACGTTCTATACCTGTACCTACAAAAATAATAATAATAAAAAAAATCTGAGGCCGTACAAAACCTTCAAAAGTGTGAATAAGATTTAATTAAATGAATTAAATCAAGACTAAATGTGACAGTTGAGATGAAATTAGTAAAAATCAAAAGACAAGAGGATGAGATTTTAGAAAATCAGTAATTTTAGCAATTACTTGATTTGTAGAAGAATATTTCCATTTTGAATTAAATTAATTCAAAATAGGGATTTTGTGAGATAAGAAGTAATTGATTTTTGAAATTAATTACTAAATGAAGAATCAGTTAAGTATGTGAGATATTTTTAAATGATTTTGTTTTATTTAAAAATATAGAAGTGTCACATGTCACAATTAAATAATTAAAAATAATTATTTAATTTAGAAGAAGTAGTTAATTAAGTAAATAAATTATCAAATCTATTTAATTAATAGGATTTAGGAATTAGTGACACATTAAATAAATATATTTTAAATATATTTATTTAATAATCAGGAGGACATTAATGATAAGGATTAATTAAATAAATAAGATTTTATTTAACTACAAGAAGACTTTGATAATTAGTGACATTATTAAATAAATAAATAAGATTTATTTACTTAATAATTATGAAGAATGGGAGATTATGAATTAATTAAATAATTATGAATTATTTAATTAATAGTTGAATGTGGGTTAGACACATAATTAAAATGTTATAATCATGTTATGACGAAAGGTGGTAAAATAGTGGTCGCAGGCCTAAGTCATTTTTAGGTGTCTACAGCTAGTAGCATACATGATTCACTAACCTACATGATTATTTAAATCCGTGATCATTATTCAAAGGTACAAACATAAAACACTTATCTCTTTATTTCAAATATCCAGCCAGTGATGCCTTTCTAGATTTTGATCTCCATATCTTTCCCTCTGGTTTTTTGTTGCAACAAATTTTAGATTTAGAAGAACTGGCAATATGTAAATCACAATGATCTATACTTTTTGATAACAAAGATCTCCTGCAAGCAATAGCCCAACACCCTACCACGTCCTCCAGAATAAAATATATCAACCCAATATTCCTAGCCGAAATTCTTAGCTTGCCTTATGCGAATATGTGCCTTGGTTTTACCCGAGGAGAATCGAGTTGCCTTTTTTTTTCTTTTTCTTTCTAGTTTTTCTTTATTCAAGCTATCAATAGAATCGATTATAAATAGTGATAACGTCCCCAATAGTATCTGAAATATTCAACTCTTGTTGTGTTCACAAATTATTGGCGATGTATTTGAAGCACCCCAGTTTCCTATAACCACGATTTCACTATTCAATAGAATATTAAATAATTTCATTTGTAAGTGCCTTCACTCTCTTTTCCCTTTCAGCAGTCATCAATGTTGCCTCTTCTTAAGCTATTGTCATTTCTGTAGCTCATGAGCATTCAATCCACAATTTTTGGAACTCAACCAACACGAAGCTTTCGTATTCTCCACAAGAACCATTCTAGTTTTGATGGAAACTAGAAATGTCAATACTCGTCTCCACAACATATCCAACAAAGTGATGAAGATTCTCGACTCTTCAACATGATATTAACTTGAATTCATTTTCTCAACTTATGTAAACATTGCTTCCATCAAATACATCTGCCCGATCCCAACTTTGTCTTATCCCCTACTTAGCCAAACCTAGTCAGATCTTTTCTAAACCCGCTATGATACCATGTTAGTTTTTAGATCAGAAATGTAACCGAGCAGAAAAACACAACACATAGAACAATGAACACAATATTTTATCTTGGGAAAACCCTCCTACTCGAGAGAGAAAAACCCAGCAAGAAATTCTCTTTATAAATTAGAATAATATGTGCAGAAATAACACACAAGATCAGGCCCTAGAAGAGGCGAATTTCATACAATAGATCTGCACTTAAATGTAGTGTGAATTCCTTAGATACAAAATATTTGCTCGTCTCCTTAAAGTGAATCTGCTCCTCTTGACTGTGAATCTGCTATTGAGGCAATTCAAATTGGAATTGAGATGAATTGATGATCAAATGAGGAGACACCTTCTCCTTTATATACCAGCTAGGTGGTCTTTCTTTCTAGGGTCATCCTAGAAGAATACAAAAATTATTTATAGAACAAAGGCCGACCTACCTTGAGATTATTGTATTTAGGAGAAAATAGCTTCCGAAGCTACAAAACACTAACATTAGGGATGTCCTAGAGTCCCCAAGCCGGTTCCCCAAAACAAGGGGATGACTTGGAAATATCAGAGTTTGTGGGATGGAAAGGGGATGCTCCCTCACAAGTCCACATGTCCCCAAAACATCCTTGTCCAGAAAAATGAGGGGATGAGGGGGGAAGTGTCCTTGTAGAACATTGGTTAAAATCCACTTCTATACTCATGCATTCAATGTATATTTTTGTATGTGATCAAAGTATCTTCCTTTTGATTAGTTTATTGTGTGTTTAAAGTTTATTTATTGAAGGGTGCATGATAAAAGTTTAAAATCCTTAAGAATCTCTATATTTCATGTTTTTTTGAATTTTCCAACTTTGAGCACCAAGCCCGAGTCTAGGCCAAATAATTAACTTGTTGAGTCTCAATCAAGTAAATATGATAATAGCATTCCCCCTCCCCTTCCCCCTCCCCCTCTCCATCCCTCCTCCCTCCCTCCATTGCATTTTATCATTTTACTAAAAAAAATGATGAATTGACGGGATTTATTAAAAATAGTAAAACATCTATTATATTTTAATTTTAAATATATATAGTAGTTCCTCTCTCCCACTCTCTCTCTCTCTCTATGTTTGTCTATAGTAACATTTTGAATCTTTATGGCTATGGTTGCATTACTGCTCTTGATATGCCAAGACTGGGGTAAAGAATAAGAAAGATTTAATGCTTTATAATGAATTTCAGTTTGGTCTATACGTGTCAATCCGGGGGTGTAAACTTGCGAGCGGTGTCGTGACTATATTCCAATCGAAGGGATGAGAGTTGTGAATTGACTAGGGATGAAATGCAGCTATGAAAATAAAACTAATGCAAATTAAACTAATTTTGGCGACAGGAACTATCACTTCCTAGTGACAGGAGCTATTCTATTCAGGCGACAAGAACTGTGCAAAAATAATAAATTTTGAAATAGAAATTTAATAAACAAATAGCAGAAATGAAAGCCATACAAATTAATTCTATTGCATGTAAATAAAATGCGGATTATTAATACATAGAAACATAATAATGCAATAAATAATTTACAGATTATTAATACAAAAAAATATAGTAATGCAAAACATAATAGATTGGAATTGAAACACACAAATGCAGATTGTAGAAAATATAGTATTTACAATGCATCAGCAGTTGGAGAGTGGGCACCCTTCCTCCCAATCAACCGATGGAGATGAAGCTTACGCGATTTTTGAAAGAGACTTCAAGACGTTTCTCATGGTAATAATATTAAATAGATTTTATTCCTTTCTTTCTGATAAGATAATATTACAGATGCGTGTTTATATAGTTTGACGCATCAACAAAAATATGCCTTGTTGTTTACAATTCAATGAATGAGGTAAATTAGCTAGCTAAAGAAATACTTTGATTTCCTCGTGGTCAATCTTTCCTTAATAAATTGAACCGATTTATTAGCAATATGCTAGTCATGCTATTACTAACTTAATTTTCTATAATAATCACGACTTGTTGTCAAAACAATATAACAAAAAATGAACCACAACAATTTATTGGTATATCGTATTTAATAATTTGGAGAGAACGTGTAGTTGGCAGTTGCAGTTCGTTTGCCTCAACTTGTGGCACGTGGCAAGATAAATGAAACTAAAGTCAATTGTAGAAGAAGAAATTGCAGTAATAAACGTGAGCCATATTTCTGTGAAGAAGGCGACATGAAGATTAGGAAGTTCCTGTAATCTGTATGTTGTAAGCTTGATTTTCCAAAGGCTTGAAATCACAATGCTTAAATTAGTGAAGACTTAATAATTAATTTCCATATTTTATCCAAAAATTGTATTAAATACCACTTATATATATTTAATCAAATGCAACATAAAAAGGTAAAATGGTATGATATGGAACGAAAATAGAATGTGGCAATGGATATGAAGGTGCATGAAATATGCTGAAATATGACATAAAACGGGGCATAATTGGCTCTCATCATTCTCCCCAACTTAACATATTGCACGTCCTCGTGCAATCATAATGACTAAGAGGCTTAGTTTGAATTGGTAGCCTTGGGATTTATGACTTCAACTGAATAGTTCCCTTCAACTTTTCTATAGCTCTTTCTACATATCAATCATCAAGGCGTTGCTTTTGTTTTCCAATTTTCTTTTCATTACTTTTCAAGATTCATACCTCTTTTGAGTTTTTTTTTCATCAGTTTTCTCTTTCTTTCATTTCTCATTGGCATCATTTCTCATTTTTCATTGGCAATGCTATATATAAGAGGTATCATAAGAAAAAAACTATCTCCATATTTATGAACTATGTGAAATGGGTGACATAGTAAGCAATATGAATGATTATGAAGGGTGAAAATAATGGATATGTATGATGGAATAGTGAAGGATAATGGGTGAAAAGATGGGTAGTAAGGATGGTGGACCTCCACCTAACTTAAAGGGTTGACCGTCCTCACGCAACAAGGAGAGGATGAGTAGGAATGCTGCATGATATGATTTAATATAATAAGAAATATTAATAAAATTAAAAGATAAAATAATGAAAAATAAAATTATTTTTTTTACCAACTTGCATGCCAAGATCTAGTAGCCAAAAGGACTCAGCAATTGTGAATCGCCAGCAAGGAAGGAACTAAAAACCACAACATGAATTGCATCAGATGAAATGTCTCTGTCCCACTTTAGACTGATGTTGGTTGTAGATGTCTTCACTTCTTCAAGCACCTCAACTCGATATGTAATCTATGCTACCAGTGATCAATGGTATGAAGAACACGAAAAAGTAGAGCACATCTACACAAGTGAGTGATAGGAGGTGCTACAAGAACTCAGAATAGAGTGAAACAACTATAGAAGCATCTGAGTATACCCATTTTTTCTTTTTTCTCTATCTTTTTTTTTTTACTGTCATTTTAATCTCGAATGAACAGGTTGCCAAAATTCCTTCTAGTTTTCACCCTATCACTACCTAGAAGTGTTAGAAAAATTGGTTTTCACTTCTAAGTTTATTCTACAGTTAATACCTGTTGGAATTCAATTTTTAGATACTAACTGTCCAACAACGCCCAAAGGTTTTCATTGTTGGATATTTTATTGCTTTTTTCTTTTTCCTTTTTTTTCATTTTTTTCATTTTTGAATAACTACATATAATGACCAAAGAAAAAGAAACCCTTATATGGATGATGAAAATGATACCATCCAAAGCATAGAGTTCTGTAAGAATCCCTTCAATGAATGTCACTTATGAAACTGGTCACATGTAGAACTTGAAATGATGACCAATAGCAAGAGATATACCTTCATCAAGATGGACCATGCATATGTGCATAACAGGATTAGCACATGCCACCATATCTGAAAGTTGACTATAGAAGTTTTGAATACATGCCCAATCGCTTGGATGAAAGAACTATTGACAAGAGAAGCAATCCTCCAAAGATAAGGCAATGTAGTGAAGGACCAATGGTAGTCTCTCAACAGATCCATATAGCTATTAGATAGGCAACAATCCTTATGATGAAGTGTAATGGTCTATAGTAGAATATGCTCAAGCTCCTTTTAGTACCTCCACATGCCTTCAAGTTGTCTCTGGATGTGTGGCTTGTGAATAATTAGCCAATAACATGGTACTACAAGATATGTGGTTGCGCCAAGTTGCATTTTGTCCTCCACATGGTCTAGCATCAAGGATGGTGAAAAAGATAATTTATGTCTGTTAGTATTGAACACGTGGCAAAAAATACCTCTTGTTATCTCCAAAAGTGTTACATAGAAGAAACTTGATGTTCACCATTTAGTTAGGGGTGAAGCCACAATAGTGGTTTACAATTCCAGTGAGGAAGGAAAACTCACAAAAAATAACCCTAAGGCAAAAATGTGATTTTGGGGGTTCGTATGAACCTGCTAGTTCGAGCGAACCCATTTGAATCTTGCAGGTCAAAAAAACCAAAAAAAATGCATTAGGAAGGGTGGTTCACTTGAACCAAGGTTCGAGCGAACCCCTAGGGGTTTGCTCGAACCCCTAGGGGTTCATATGAACCCCCCTTATCCCTCATTCTCCCCTGAAACACAAAAAAATCTTTTTTTTTTCACTTCGGAGCTCGGTTTGAACATGAAAATGGTGGAGACTTCACAAACCCAACTAGAATCAGCTAGTCCTCAGAACGAGCTATCCAACAAATATAATTTTAATATGTTTTGGTTTTATTATGTATTTTTTTTTAGTTTTATTAAACATAGATTTTTCATCGAAAATGAAGGTCTTTGTTCTGCACATGTGGAAAAATAGCAGATTATCAAAAAAAAAAAATTTGAAAAATATGAGTGCACTAGATATTCAATTCCTTGATCCAACAATTTTTTTTTTTGAATTTTGATATATACAAAAATAGTTACGCATTATACGGTCGCGCTATGTTCGAATTGTAATTGGTTTGACTTTGAAACTTGATTAAAAAAAAAAAATCCAATAAAAAACTATCTAACCAAGTGGAAGCACTAGATATTGGAGTTAAAAATCTAAATTCAAAATAATTAGAATTTTATCCTTCATGGAAAAAAATTTATGCGTTATACGGTGTGCGTCACTTTTTAAAAATATTGTTTTCTGAAAAAAAACTAGTTTTCAAGGGAGATGAGAAAATAGTGCAATTTGATTCCAAACATTTTGAAAAAAATAAATTTAGAATCTACAGACAAATGTGATGAAACTATAGTTTGCATCATCTTCAAATTCCTCACAGTTTAGCTGTTATAGGTTCCTGAAAGTGAAGATTTAGCTAAAAAAAATTATTTCAGTGTCCATTTTGGCTAAAAATTGTAAACCACTATTGTGGGATCACCCTTAGCAAGGCTAACA
Source organism: Sequoiadendron giganteum (assembly GCA_007115665.2). NCBI lineage: Eukaryota > Viridiplantae > Streptophyta > Pinopsida > Cupressales > Cupressaceae > Sequoiadendron > Sequoiadendron giganteum. The sequence continues at coordinate 416,041,609 of CM021101.1, read as the reverse complement.
AAATGTGTCTTTGAAAGTTTATGAAGAGAAGCATCACCAATGGTGTAAAATTTTTGAGTAACCACCATGAAAAACCTGTAATCATATTCTCATGACCAAGCATATCAAGTATAGTAATGCAATATTATCCATTGAATAACTTTACCATTATAATAGAATGGTAGAGTTACATATATGAGTAAATATTTAATAATAGTAAAATGTATGAATGACAATTAATTCTTGCGTAAACATAATATAAATGAAATGCTAATCAACACAAGAATGCGTACCTTGATTTGGTTCAAAGCTCACGCATATGGTTTTATTAGAATAAATAGTCATTGAAGACATTGTCAAGAATCAATCAATGATTTCTAGAATTCAAGGGATTTCCCCCCAGCTTAATTCCATTCTTCAAAAGCATGAGGGGATTGGCATAATCTAAGGAGTCAAGAAATACAATGATATATTAAATAATACCTAAGTGAGTGGTTCAATTAATGGTCATCTTAAGATTTTCCAAATAATCAAGAATGACAAATATATGTATATATTAAAACCTTGATTCTTGTTAATGAACAACCACCATTGTGTAGTACAGTAATTAATGTATTTAAACCCATTTAATGGTGCTTAATCAATTATCAGTAGGCCTAAATCAACAAGTGTGTGAGAAATGCACATATTTACTATAGGCCTCCAATGATCCATATGTGTGAGTATAAAAATATTAAAAGATAGATCTTGTAGGCATTCATTAGTTATCTCACACAATTCGTGAATAATCATTGCAGTTAGTTCAACATTTCTTATTCCGTGATTAATTTCAACACATTAATTTATGAGTTCTAAAAGAAAACTAAACTCATTTTGAAGTGTTTTCTCATGTGTGTGAATGCCTTTTAAAGTTTATGATTGATTGTGTAAATAAAAGAACTATGTTGCATATCATTTAATTGATCATATTGTTCTTCTAATTCAAGCAAATCAAAATCACATCTCGTAATTATATCATTATATTTCAAATGACCAATTTCAAGTACATTATCAAAATGTAAAGGGATCCATGAATTTATATTATTATATGCAATTTCAACCACCTTATTATGTAATATTTTATGAGGCATCATGGTTGCCTTTGGTGGATATGGTGAAGCGGATGAATGTGATAATGAAAATGACAAGAATTGTTGTGGATATATAGTGGGTGGGATTAGGTAGGACGAGTATTGTGAAGATGGTAATGATGAGGATGGTAATAATGGATATTGTCGTTGTTGTGAGCATGCATTTTTCCATTCACCATACATAGTAGGTGAAGAAGTAACATGTGAAGAAACATATTGTTTTTCCAATCCAATAGAATTATAAGACATTTCAAAATCATTATGCATACCTTGATCTTCCCAATTTTACATGTGAACTTGTCCTTGAGTTATAAAGAAGACTTGTGCACTTTCATCATTGTCATGTTGAGGCTCACTTATAGAGTCTATCTCCTTCTCTATGTCCTCTTGAATAGCTTGGCATGTGCACATAGCTTCCTCCTTACAACAATCAAAACAACAAATGGTTAAATCATCATTTTCAAAATTCCATTGTCTTAAAAATTCATTAATTATTTATTCTTGCTCAACTATGGAAATAACATCGGTAGATGTTTGTGACAATGGAAGATCAAGTTTATCTAAGTTGTATTATTTATGCAGAGGGGGTGTAAAAATACCATTTTTATCGGTGCAATTCCCCCACCAAGTTCTTCTGTTATTTTTAAATTTGAAAGCGGGGGTCAAGGGGCAGTGCCCCTTGCAAGGTCCCGGGGTAGTGCCCTAGGCGTGCTCCTAGCACAAATTCCCTCTTGGATTGCCTTCAAATTCTTCATTTTTGAAGGAATATTCTCCCAAAATTGATGCATTTGGACTCCTTTGAAAATGCAACATTTTTGTGCTATTTCTTCACAGTTGCTGCGTTCTATTGATTGACTCACAACAATGAATGTAGATATATATATAAATGGTTTACTAGCTTCTAAGATCTACCTGCAAATTCAAACAATGCATCTATATGATTTAAAACAAAGCAAACCAAGGTTAATCATCTAAACAATGTCAATAGTTGCGTAGATTTTCACCGAGGCACAATGGTCCTAACTCAACTCACTGAGCTAACCTGCATTTGACAACTCTCCCCAAAAATGGTGCCATGATAGGCCAAGATTGGGTTAAAGAATAAGAAATATTTAACGCTTTATAATGAATTTCAGTTTGGTCTACACGTGTCAATCTGAGGGTGTAAACTAGTGAGAGGTGTTGTGGCTATATGCCAATCAAAGGGATGAGAGTCGTGAGTTGAGCGGGGATGAAATGCAACTATAAAAATAAACCTATTGCAAGATAAACTAATTCTAGTGACATGAACTGTCACTTCCTGGCGACAGGAGCTATTCTATTCAAGCGACAAGAACTATGCATAAATAATAAATTTTGAAACAAAAAATAAATAAACAAATATCATAAACGAAAGCCATACAAATTAATTATGTAACATGTAAATAAAATGCAGATTATTAATACATGGAAACATAATAATGCAATAAATAATTTACAGATTATTAATACACAAAAATGTAGTAACGCAAAACATAATAGATTAGAATTGAAACACACAAATGTAGATTGTAGAAAATATAGTATTTACAGTCCATCAACAATTGGAGAGTGGGCACCCTTCCTCCCAATCAGCCGATGGAGATGAAGCTTACACAATTTTTGAAAGAGACATCAAGACATTTCTCCTAGTAATAATATTAAATAGATTTTATTCCTTTCTTTCTGCTAAGATAATATTACATGCGTGTTTATATAGTTTGACGCATCAACAAAAATATGCCTTGATGTTTACAATTCAACGAATGAGGTAAATTAGCTAGCTAAAGAAATACTTTGATTTCCTCGTGGTCAATTTTCCCTTAAAAAATTGAACTGATTTATTGGAAATATGCTAGTCATGCTATTACTAACTTAATTTTCTATAATAATCACGCCTTGTTGTCAAAACAATATAACAAAAAATGAACCACAACAATTTATTGGTATATTGTATTTAATAATTTGGAGAGGATGTGTAGTTGGTAGTTGCAATTCGTTTGCCTCAACTTGTGGCATGTGGCAGGAGAAATGAAACTAAAGTCAATTGTAGAAGAAGAAACTACAGTAGTAAACGTAAGCCATATTTCCGTGAAGAAGGTGACATGAAGATCAAGAAGTTCCTGTAATCTATATGTTGCAAGCTTGATTTTCCAAATGCTTGAAATCACAATGCTTAAATTAGTAAAGACAATCAATAATTAATTTCCATATTTTATCCAAAAATTGTATTAAATATCACTTATATATATTTAATCAAATGGAACATAGAATGGTAAAATGGTATGACATGGAATGAAAATAGAATGTGGGAATGGATATGAAGGTGCATGAAATAGGTTGAAATATGACATAAAATGGGGCATAATTGGCTCTCATCAGCTCTCTCTATGTCTATAATAGCATCCTCTTTCTCTCTCTCTCTACCAAGTCCAAGTCCGGGTCAAGAATTAACTTGCTGAGTCTGAATCAAGTAACTATGATAATAGTATTCTCTCTCCCCCTTCCCCCGATCTCTCTCCCTCCCTATTGTTCTTCTGCCCTCCCTCCATAGTAGCATTTCTTCTCTCTCCATGCTTGAAGTTGCATTGTCGCTCTCTTAATAGCATTTCCTCCCCACACATCCCCTCTCTCTCTATTGTATTTTATCTTTTCCATATTTGAGGTCCACCTTACCGAATGTTCAGTAGGAAAGCTGCTACCTTGGTCACAACTAAATAAAGGTGCACACCAACTTTTTCTCCAAGAAAATTTCACAATTTAAAAAGAAAATACTAAAAGAAAGGCACAAACAATCGCCTTTAATAAATCAAAAGAAATGAATATTAGATTCAAGGCTTTAAGGACTTACAATTTGCAAATATTAGAGTAATCCCTAGTGAGAATGCTATAGCCAGTTGACATTCTTATATCTATTGTAATTACGTAGTAGTTGGCCCCCGCTAATGCAACACAAGTTTTGTAAAGGTAATAAGAATTATAATGAGAGATCTTTCGTAGAAGAATGACTATTCATCATAAATAGTTCATTGAAGGAACTGATAATCTGTGAGTAGTTAACCTAAAAAATGATTTCTAAAAATGTTGCACCACAAGAGATCCAATTAATTGAAGCAATAACATGTATCCGAATAAATAACAATAAAATCAAAACCCTGAAATTTTAAACCTAATGAAGGAAAAAAAGAAAGAAAGAAAGAAAGGAACAGAGAAACATAGAAGAGGCTTGTCAAGTAAACAATCATATATATCGTAAAATGTCGATACATGGCATTGGTGTAGTACCCCAGAGAAGCAGAAAAAGAAACCCTAGAAAAGAAAAGCAGTAAAATACAAAAATGTGATGTGGGAAGCAAGGAGAAATAAGGTATGACGAAATCCTTACCCTCCATTTTTGTCGTAAGGACTCCATGTAGACTGTCATTGCGTGATCACTTATGTAGCACCCATTTCTGCAAGCAATTTGACGAACAATTTATAAGATTGAAAGACCAGTTTTCAGCAGAGAAAAGAATGAAGTAAAGGAGGATTCTAGCCTCTTCGCGCTTTGAAAATGAAAAAACTTGCTCAGGCTTCAAATGGAGACATAATGAGATTTGACTTAGTAACTAGCTTAGTTATCTTATTCAATAATCTATCTAAATAAGCCGAAAGATATCTTTGTTGATTATGTAGACTAGTATACATATATTAAATATTAATATATATAAAATACACCGAGAGTTATCATTCTCTAATTTTCTTTTTTGATTGATTTATCTTTGTGATCAAATCTTTGATTTCTCTTTGTGATCAAAAATGTTATTTATTTATTTATTTGTTCTTCTAGTTTATGCAAAATATTAATCTAGATATTATTCTTTCTTTTAGTTTATTCATGGTTACAAAGGCGTCTACAACTACTACATTTAAAACAAAGAAAGCTATAAAAGAAAAGCTCGATAAAGGAAAGCAGACAAAACAAAGCTAAGGATAAGATGCCATAGCATCGAACGACTAAGAAACCAAAGCTAAAACAAGGAAATTTCCACATTATGTAAACTACTTTAAAGTCTGATTTAAAAGCATAAATCTATTGATAAATACTTTACTTTGAGACGGATTAATAGATGTCAATTTAAATGGAGAGAATAAAAATGTACACATACTCGTTGATACCATTATACTACGTCTCTAATTAATATGTTTAATGGTTTTAATAATAACAATTGTAAAGTGAACTGATTCTAAACATTAAAAAAGACAAATCTATACAATATAAAAAAATTGGTTTAAAAATTTAAGTTTTAAAAATTAAAAAACTACCTACCAAAAAGGAGCATTTATGTTTAAAACTTTAAAACATATTAAAGTTTTCAAATATTTTGATTAGAATCAGGGAACACATGTGATAATGATTATCAAAGTTATTTATCTGCAAAGGAAAGTTAGATCAGCCTGCATGCTATTCAAAAGTCATAGTTCCCAATACTTTCGATTGGTAATATTAAGAGAAACCCAAGGCAATGAGCAGATTCTTGGCTACATAAATAAAGGAGAGCCCAATTTAAATACTAATGCTAAAATATGTATTTGGCTAAAGTGAACGATTGTAAAGTTCTTTATTATTAAAATGATAAATATATATGTTTTTAATGTTTTTTCATAATATATAGATTTGTCTTTGAACCTTATTTTTAAAACTTTATTATTAAAATGATAAATATGTATATGTTTTTAGTCAAATTATATAGATAACATCAGTAAAAATATAAAGAAAAAATATTAATTAATTATTTTATTATTATCATTTGTATTAAAGATAATTTATAATTTACTTGTTTATTTTCTATAAAAAGAAGAATTATTATCCTTCACTTTTTTAATTGTTCAGGTATTATTTATTCTAAATCTTTTAACACTCTATTCAATCATTTAAATTTTTTATTCTATTTTTAAATTATTCAGAAATAGAATTGTTCACGTTACTCTGAATATATTTAATAAAATTGTTCACTTTACCCTAACTTATTAAATAATCTACTCTTCTTTTTTCAAAATTAAAAAGAAGATTTCAACAACATAAATAATTTATCAGACACGTTAATTAAATAGTGCAGTAACTTCAATAGTTCATCCTACCCAGTAACTAAAATTAAAAACTGTACAGTAACATAAATAGTTGATCCTCTGTAAAAAGATTTAGTGACCAAATACAATTGATAATAAATCTAATGATTTCTGTTATTTAACTTAGATTGCTTATTAATTCATTTTCAGAGAATACTAATTTAAAAAAACAAAGTCTGTATGACAAAGTATTCATCTGATAAATAATTTTAACAGACAAGAAAACATAAAATTTGTGTAAAAGTATTCATATGATAAATCATTTTAACACACAAAGAAACATAAAATTCATCTATTGCAAGTTCCATTTGTTAAATAACAAAAAGAATTGAATAAAATCATAAGATAGAGCTGGAAAAAATTTAAATGAGTAAGTTTGAATTGTAAATTTTATATATGCATCCTAAAAATTTCCATTTCACAAACATACGGCCTGTTGTATGATTTAATGGAAAGGCAACAGTTCCCGGCACCATAAGCAACTTTACCAATTTAAGGCCATTTATAAGACAAATTAATATAATTTTACAAAACAGAGCAAGAATAAAAGTTAATTAGATCTTAAAATGTAACTTTTTATTGATTGAATGAATCCTGACCAGGGACCTTTTTTTGGGGACGGTGGCAATCATTTCTCAGTAATATGATTCCAACCTATGATACCGAATTACAGAAACCTATAATTTTGTCTTAAAAATTCCATATTTATCAGATATATGCATTGCTACTTCAGCTGCCCATATTGACCATGAAAGTTGCTTGACCAGCAAATGCAAGTGAACGCCCCTTAATGTAAAAAGGAAAATAAGAAAATATTAAAAAAGACCTTTCCAAACTTCTCCATTGACAGGCATCTCACCCAGAAACTACCCTCGTCACACAGCCTTCTTTTTAAAGGAATAAAAGAAAAGAAAAAATATTTTCTCATCTGGATACAGAGAAGGAATAGACATCCAGCAATAGCATAAGGAATTCGGTGGAAAGACCTTTCCTTGATCCTAACGTTTGTGATATTACAGCTGAATTTACATTAGGATTGACCAAAAATCAATCTCAGCATCCTTTTAGATGGAAACGACTTCGCTGACAAAGAAATGTTTGATATTTATTTATCTGTTTACTATCAAGTAACATACTACGTTAAGAACAGTTTAGTAATTGATTGCAGCAGCAAAGAAAAATCTAATGCAGAGTTCTGAATAGTGAAACGCATTCATTATAGACTCTGCTCAGCAGCGAATACCAACTATGGAATAACGAAAGATCATCAATAGTAAGTCAATACATCTGTTTATTCTTTTCTTTGCCGTCAAGTAAAACTTAAGAAATAACCTGGAAACATGTTTTCTACTAAATCACAGGCATGCAGAACCGAGTTAATTTCAAAAGAAGGAGAAAGACTAAAGTAACAATTGAAATAATCGCAATTATTATTATGTAAGAAAATATACATATGCCATATTCTTTGCGTCTGAGGAAGAGAAAGGTATAGTTCACCTAAGGAAAGCATGCCCCACTGCCGACTCCTACATTTATTTTCAAACCATCAAATCTCTTATCGGACAGATTTCTGATAAGAACTAATTAAGGGCATAAAGATTAAACATGCAATCCTAAACGTCCTGGTTTGAAGCCATTTACAGTAACATACCTGGATTTTCGTTAGCTAGCCAAGCAGGTTTGAAAAGGGTGCAAGAGACGTGCAGCAGAATCGGTGACTGAGATTTGTTGGGAAAAGATCTCAATTAAAGTGGGCAAAGATGAAAACACAAACAACAAGACAAGGAGGCAAAATATATTTTGTTTCATTCAAAATACTTAAAAAGAGAAAAATTACATTCTAAATGATTACATACAAACTTAGACCAAGGGTTTTGTATATTCTACATTCGCAAAATTGCGCATATTCTGACGCACTGGAGCTAACTGTGTGCTGCTGCATGCTAGAGATATTTTGGAGCACTAAAACACTGCTCTCTGTCAAAGTTTTTTGTTGTTGCAGGTTTTCCTGAACATTCTCTTCTTCTGTTATGTTCTGCTGAACATTCCTTGTCTTCTGTTGCAGTTTTTTGTCTTCTGTTTTATTAAAAAAATATTCTATCTATTGTTTTTGTCTTTCCAACCCTTTTTTCAAAACTGCAGCTCAATTTCAAATTTACCTACCAGAATTAAATTCATTGCCAGAAACATTAATTGGCCATTGGGGATGTTAGACACGACAAAGGGTGGAGGATCCCAATGGATCACTTCTGACTGTGCATTAAATGCATATGGTTGGTGGCTGTTCAAGATTAGATATTCCAACATTTCCCCTTAATTTTGAGTCTTTTTATTTTTCATAACCATTCAAAATTTCCGATGCAAAAGTTCTGGAGTAAAAGTTTCCAGCGCAATCCTATTTGAACCTGTTCAGATTTTCTGCACTTGTATGAATCGAAGTTCCCGCGCATTGGCGTTCTTCTGTGTTTTTCAGAACCAAAGTTCTAGCACATCGACGCTTTTCTGTGTTTTCCAGAACCAAAGTTTCAGCACATCGATGCTTTGCTTAAAGGTTCCAGAGCAACTATTTTGTTGAAAGTTTCCAGAGCTACTGTTGTTGTTTCTAAACTGTTACCTTGTTGTAAGGTTCCGACGCATCTGCCTTTTGCAACTTCCTTATCTTCAAAGGGTATTGAGACAACAATACCCATGTTGCAATCAACTATTCCATCCCATGACTCGTTTTCAATGTTGATCACCACTTTCTTGGTGATGGGATTGTACAATTTGTAAGCTTTAGATTCTTCACTATAGATTTTGATATAGTGGTCGCTTTGTTTTTCAGCCAAGGCTTTAAACTCCTTGAACTCCTCAAATGCCTCGAATTTGTTCTTCAAAAAATACACCCAAATTTTTTTACTATAATCATCTATGAGTGTCATGAAATAAACATTTCCACCTAGGGTTGGGGTCTTCATGGGACCACACAAATCTGAGTTCACTAGCTCTAATGGTACTCTTGCTCTCCTAGAATGCCTTGATTGAAAGGGTTGCCTATGCTGTTTACCTAGGATGCATGCTTCACGCTTTCCATCAAGCTCTACAATTGTTGGTAGACTCTTAACCATGCCTTTTTTAGTTAAAAGACTTAAACTAGAATAGCTTAGATGCCCATACCTCAAATGTCAGAGCTTGGATGGGTCTTGGATGACCGTTTTGAAGGATGAATGTTGCGAGCCTGTTGACTGTGCTGTGATTTGCATTTTATGGGGAAACATTTGGTTCTTTGTCATTTGAACCATTGCCATAAATTTCTTGCTTCCATCCTTGTCGTAGATGATGCATTCCTCTTTCTCCATTAGCACTCTATAACCATTTTGGACCATCTGTCCAATACTCAAGAGATTGTGTTTCATGCTTGGGGCATAAAATACATCATGAATTTGTCTTTCTTCACCGTGCTTGGTTTGTATGCACACTATGTCCTTACCCATGACTCGAACCTTCTCATTGTTCCCCATTTTGATTTCAGACTTAATGTTGTTGTCTATGGAGGCAAATAAATTTTTGTTACCACTCATGTGGTTGTTACAACCGTTGTCCAAGTACCAAACTTCAGCATTGCCTTGTTCTACAAGATTGCATGCAATAAACACTTGTGATTGTTTTTCATTTTCAGTCTTGTTTTCATTTGCCACATTTGCATTTTGACTCCCTTGGTCACGTTGTTTCTTCGTACATTCGCCTACATAGCAACCATACTTGTTGTTGGTGTAATTAATTATTTAATTACACTTTATTAAGTATACTTAGGTAATAATTAGTTTACTTAATTAATAAGTAAGCTTTATTTAGTTGTGTTGATTTTAGGTCAGCATTAGGTTTTACCTTTAGGGTTATGCATACATTGTTTTTATAAAGCAATTCATCTTTTGCAATTTTTCAATTCCTGAATACAATTCATTTGCACATCTTCATGCAAATTGCTATTGTTTTTTTTGTTTTTTCTCTTGTGGAAGGTATTCTTTGGTTTGCATGTCTGATCTTGGTTTCTACAATGGTATCTGAGCCTTGATTTGTAGCTCCTTTTCAGGTTTCGAAGAAATTCATTACAGAGCACGTTCGGGGTTCCTTGAGGGTTTCATGTCTTGAGCTTATTTCTAGAGCGTTTTGGATCAGATTGGGCATCTCCATTGGATTTAGAGCGCTGGAAAAAGTTAGGATTGGCTTTTGTTTCGTTGATTTTCATCTTTGTTTATCAAATCTGTGAGGGTTTGAAGCTACAATAGTGTTTTGCCAGATCAGAGGGTTTTTCCATCATTTTTTGAATTGTTTTTACCTAATTCTCTCAAACGATGAATGTTGGTGCAAAACGGACTTCATGAGTGCGCTCATAAAGCCCAAAAACCCCTATTTTCATATAAAATATGAAAGGGTTTGCTGAAAATTGATTTTTTTGTGTTTTTGGGGATTTTCAAAAATGCTGCCAAAAAAATCCGTATGACTATATGGATCCATACAAGCACCTCGATTTTTGTGCCATATTTTTTGGTGTTCAAAACGTTTTTGAGTTGTCTTGATTTTCATGCCATTTTGCCTCAATTTTTATGCCCTCTCAAGTTTCGTGTTGCCTCGATTTTTGTGCCATGAAGGTACAACTGAATATTTTATTTATTTTTTAATCTTTAAATTAATAAAATATTTGATTTAAAGCCAAAATGAGCATTTTTAGTAAAATGGTCGTATCTTGAGCATACAGAGTTCGTTTTTCGAAAACGAGATACCATTGGAAAGCTAGTTCATAGCCCGATCTAGTGGTGTAGGTATTTTTTTCTAGATTTTTCTCTAGATTTATTTTTAAGGCCTTTGAAGTCAGATGAAGCAATTTTCATTTTAGAGGGCATAACGTTTGTCTCACTTATCAGTTTTTCACGATTCAAATGACACCGAAAAGTTGATTCAGTCATCTATACAGATCAGAGGTCAATTCTAATCATGGAGGCAGATGTGAACATTGGTTTGTGCATGCACTATTTCTTGTTTTCATGCATTAGCTTTATTTTTTCTCTTTGATTTATGTATGTTTTGCATGTTCTCCTTTTACAATCATGGGGTATTGTAATAAATGAACTTATATAAAGTTCCATCGGGGGCTTCTTGCATAATAATTTGATTAGAGTGTAGTTGCATGTCATGCACTTTGATCTCATCTTCATATTGATGACAACTCGCATGAGTTGTATCTGGATTATGTTGTTTCTTTTGGCCACATCTTGCTCATAGCTTGACACATTTTGGTTCACATCGGTTCACATCTCAGATTGAGAGCCTATAGTTAATGATCCTGAATCGTATCAGATTCACATCGAGTCACATCTCAGTTTGAGGGCCATTCTTTTTATGATTAATATTCCAAAATCTTTATGGTACTTGCTCCTATGCATTAATTTAGTCACAGTTTGGCATCGACATCGAGATACACATAGCTCTAGATTCTTTTATCATATCATTCCCTCTTATGGGGGCATCATTTATTCATCTACGGTTGCTTCATAGATTCTAGGGTTGTTCCAGTTTGTGAGTTTTCTAGTGTTCCTTGGCATCGGGGCTGTTGTTGCATTATCATGATTTTTCCTGAGTCCTTCAGTGACTCTCATATGGTTTCTTGTAAACAAAGCTATATTTCCTTGCTTGTCAGATTTAGGATTTCAGTGTTACTCCACCAGTGTTCTTCCAATGCTTCTTTGCAGTAGGTCATCTCATTGAGGGGGGGGTTTTGTCCCACTGGGTTTTGTCCTCTTTCCCTTTCATTGCATTTGTACATGGGTACCTAACATGGACTAGTTTCTGGGACCCATTCATGCATTCATCCTAGCATTAGGTGCATGTTTTTTTAATCTCCCTAAGTTGCACTTAAGGGGGGGTGTTGGTGTAATTAATTATTTAATTACACTTTATTAAGTTTACTTAGGTAATAATTAGTTTACTTAATTAATAAGTAAGCTTTATTTAGTTGAGTTGATTTTAGGTCAATATTAGGTTTTACCTTTAGGGTTATGCATACATTTCTTTTATAAAACAATTCATCTTTTATAATTTCTCAATTCCTGAATACAATTCATTTGCACATCTTCATGCAAATTGCTCTTGCTTTTTTTGTTTCTTCTCTTGTGGAAGGTATTATTTGGTTTGCATGTTTGATCTTCGTTTCTAACACTTGTGACAATAGTAAATTTTTTATTGATTGAATGAATCCTGACCAGGGACCTTTTTTTGGGGACGGTGGCAATCATTTCTCGATAATATGATAGGCCCCAAATATATTAGGTGTTCTCCACAATATTCTGAAAGAATTAATGGCGATTCCAACCTATGATACCAATTACAAAAACCTATAATTTTCTCTTAAAAATTCCATATTTATCAGATATATGCATTGCTACTTCAGCTACCCATATTGACCATGAAAGTTGCTTGACCAACAAATGCAAGTGAACGCCCCTTAATGTAAAAAGGAAAATAAGAAAATATTAAAAATACCTTTCCAAACTTCTCCTTGATAGGCATCTCACCCAGAAACTACCCTCGTCACACAGCCTTCTTTTTAAAGGAATAAAAGAAAAGAAAAAATATTTTCTCATCTCGATACAGAGAAGGAATAGACATCCAACAATAGCATAAGGAATTCGGTGGAAAGACCTTTACTTGATCCTAACGTTTGTGATATTACAGCTGAATTTACATTAGGATTGACCAAAAATCAATCTCAGCATCCTTTTAGATGGAAACGACTTCGCTGACAAAGAAATGTTTGATATTTATTTATCTGTTTACTTTCAAGTAACATACTACATTAAGAATAGTTTAGTAATTGATTGCAGCAGAAAAGCAAAATCTAATGCTGAGTTTTGAATAGTGAAACACATTCATTATAGACTCTTCTCAGCAACAAATACCAACTATGGAATAACGAAAGATCATCAATAGTAAGTCAATACATCTGTTTATTATTTTCTTTGTCGTCAAGTAAAACTTAAGAAATAACCTAGAAACATGTTTTCTACTAAATCACAGGCATGCAGAACCGAGTTAATTTCAAAAGAAGGAGAAAGACTAAAGTAACAATTGAAATAATCACAATTATTATTATGTAAGCAAATATACATATGCCATATTCTTTGCGTCTGAGGAAGAGAAGGGTATAGTTCACCTAAAGAAAGCTTGCCCCACTGCCAACTCCTACATTTATTTTCAAACCATCAAATCTCTTATCGGATAGATTTTTGATAAGAACTAATTAAGGGCATAAAGATTAAACATGCAATCCTAAACGTCTTGGTTTGAAGCCATTTACAGTAACATACCTGTATTTTCATTAGCTAGCCAAGTAGGTTTGAAAAGGGTGCAAGAGACGTGTAGCAGAATCAGTGACTGAGATTTGTTGGGAAAAGATCTCAATTGAAGTGGGAAAAGATGAAAACACAAACAACAAGACAAGGAGGCAAAATATATTTTGTTTCATTCAAAATATCCAAAAAAAGAAGAAGATTACATTCAAAATGATTACATACAAAACTTAGAGCAAGGCTCTATATATTCTTCATTCGCAAAATTGCACATATTCTGATGCATTGGAGCTAATTGCGTGTTGCTACATGCTAGAGATATTTTGGAGCACTAAAACATTGTTCTCTGTCAAAGTCTTCTGTTGTTGCAAGTTTTTCTGAACATTCTCTTCTTCTGTTATGTCCTGCTGAACATTCCTCCTTGTCTTCTATTGCAGTTTTTTGTCTTCTGTCTTACTAAAAAAATATTCTATCTGTTGTTTTTGTCTTTCCATCCCTTTTCTGAAACTGCCGCTCAATTTCAAATTTACCTACCAAAATTAAATTCATTGCCAAAAACATTAATTGGCCATTGGGGATGTTAGACACGGCAAAGGGTGGAGGATCCCAATGGATCACTTCTGACTGTGCATTAAATGCATATGGTTGGTGGCTGCTCAAGATTAGATATTCCAACATTCCCCCTTAATCTTGAGTCTTTTTATTTTTCATAACCATTCAAAATTTATGATGCAAAATTTTCAGAGCAAAGGTTTCCAGCGCAATCGTGTTTGCACCTGTTCAGATTTTTTGCACTTTTATGAATTGAAATTCCTGCGCATTGGCATTTTTCTATGTTTTTCAGAACCAAAGTTCCGACACATCAATGCTTTTCTGTGTTTTCGAGAACCAAAGTTTCGGCGCATCGATGCTTTCCTTAAAGGTTCTAGAGCAACTATTCTGCTGAAAGTTTTTGGAGCTACTGTTGTTGTTTCTAAACTGTTACCTTGCTATAAGGTTCCAACGCATCTTCCTCCTATAGCTTCTTCATCCTCAAAGGGTATTGAGAACAATACCCATGTTGCAATCAACTATTCCATCCCATGACTCATTTTCAATGTTGATCACCACTTTCTTGGTGATGGGATTGTACAATTTGTAAGCTTTAGATTCTTCACTATAGCCTATGAAAATACATTTTTCACCTTTGTCATCATTTTTTTGTCTTTTCTCTTTTGGCACAATAGCATATGCCACACATCTAAATATTCTCAAATGCTCAACACTTCATTTGCATTTTTTCCACGCTTCTTGTGGAATCCTATCACGCACGACCTTTGTGGGGCACCTATTCAAAATGTAGACTGTTGTTGCTACAACATCACCCCAATATTCATTAGACAAACCTTTTGCCTTCAACATGCTTGTTGCCATCTCTGTGATTGTTCTGTTCTTTCTTTCAACAACTCCATTTTGTTGTGGAGTATACTGAACTATGAGCTATCTCCGAATGCCTTGAGACTTGCAAAAGTTCATAAATTCTTGAGAGATATACCCTCCCCTTCTGTCTATTCTAAGGACTTTGATATAGTGGTCACTTTGCTTTTCAGCCAAGGCCTTAAACTCCTTGAACTTCTCAAATGCCTCGGATTTGTTCTTCAAAAAATACACCCAGATTTTTCTACTATAATCATCTATGAGTGTCATGAAATAAATATTTCCACCTAGGGTTGGGGTCTTCATGGGACCACACAAATCTAAGTGCACCATCTCTAATGGTGCTCTTGCTCTCCTAGAATGCCCTGATTGAAAGGATTGCCTATGTTGTTTACCTAGGATGCATGCTTCACACTTTCCATCAAACTCTACAATTGTTGGTAGACTCTTAACCATGCCATTTTTAGTTAAAAGACTTAAACTAGAATAGCTTAGATGCCCATACCTCAAATTCCAGAGCTTGGATGGGTCTTGGATGACCATTTTGAAGGATGAATGTTGCAAGCCTATTGACTGTGCTGAGATTTGCATTTTGAGGGGAAACATTTGGTTCTTTGTCATTTGAACCACTGCCATAAATTTCTTGCTTCCATCCTTGCCGTAGATGATGCATTCCTCTTTCTCCATTAGCACTCCATAACCATTTTGGACCATCTGTCCAATGCTCAGGAGATTGTGTTTCATGCTCGAGGCATAAAAGACATCATGAATTTGTCTTTCTTCACCGTGCTTGGTTTGTATGCACACTATGTCCTTACCCATGACTGGAACCTTCTCATTGTTCCCCATTTTGATTTCAGACTTAATGTTGTTGTCTATGGAGGCAAATAAATTTTTGTTACCACTCATGTGGTTGCTACAACCGTTGTTCAAGTACCAAATTTTAGCGTTACCTTGTTCTGCAAGATTGCATGCAATAAACACTTGTGATTATTTTTCATTTTCAGTCTTGTTTTTATTTGCCACATTTGCATTTTGACTCCCTTGGTCATATTGTTTCTTCCTACATTCGCTTGCATAGCGACCATACTTGTTGGTCTAATTAATTAATTAATTACACTTTATTAAGTTTACTTAAGTAATAATTAGTTTACTTAATTAATAAGTAAGCTTTATTTAGTTGTGCTGGTTTTAGGTCAGCATTAGGTTTTACCTTTAATGTTATGCATGCATTGTTTTTATAAAGCAATTCATCTTTTGTAATTTTTCAATTCCTGAATACATTCATTTGCATATCTTCATGCAAATTGCTCTTGTTTTTTTTGTTTTTTCTCTTATGGAAGGTATTATTTGGTTTACATGTCTGATCTTGGTTTCTACAATGGTATCAAAGCCTGGATTTTCAGCTCCTTCTCAGTTTTTGGAGAAATTCATTACAGAGCACGTTTGGGGTTCCTTGAGGGTTTCATGTCTTGAGCTTATTTCTGGAGCGTTTTGGATCAGATCGGGCATCTCCATTGGATTCAAAGTGCTGGAAAAAGTCAGGATTGGCTTTTGCTTCGTTGATTTTCATCTTTGTTTATCAAATTTGTGAGGGTTTGAAGCTACAATAGTTTTTTGCCAGATCAGAGGGTTTTTCCATCATTTTTTGAATTAGTTTTACTTTGATCTCTCAAATGGTGCATGCCGGTGCAAAACGGACTTCACGAGTGTGCTCATAAGGCCCAAAAACCCCTATTTTCATATTAAATATGATAGGGTTTGCTGAAAATTGCTTTTTTGTGTTTTTGGGGATTTTCAAAAATGCTGCCAAAAAAATCCGTATGACTATATGGATCCATATGGGCGCCTCAATTTTTGTGCCATATTTTTTTGGTGTTCAAAACATTTTTGAGTTGTCTTGATTTTCATGCCATTTTGCCACGATTTTTATGCCCTCTCGAGTTTCCTGTTGCCTCAGTTTTCGTGCCATGAAGGTACAGCTGAATATTTTATTAATTTTTTAATCTTTAAATTAATAAAATATTTGGTTTAAAGCCAAAATGAGCATTTTTAGTAAAATGGTCGTATCTTGAGCATACGGAGTTCGTTTTTCGAAAACAAGATAGCGTTGGAAAGCTGGTTCAGAGCCCGATCTAGTGGTGTAGGTATTTTTTCTAGATTTTGCTCTAGATTTATTTTTAAGGCCTTTGAAATCAGATGAAGCAGTTTTCGCTTTAGAGGGCATAATGTTTGTCTCGATTATCAGTTTTTCGCAATTAAAACGACACCGAAAAGTTGATTCAGTCCTCTACACAGATCAAAGGTCAATTTTAATCATGGAGGCAGATGTGAACATTGGTTTGTGCATGCACTCTTTCTTGTTTTCATGCATTAGGTTTATTTTTTCTCTTTGATTTATGCATGTTCTCCTTTTACAATCATGGGTATTGTAATAAATGAACTTATCTAAAGTTTCATCAGGGGCTTCTTGCATAATAATTTGATTATAGTGTAGTTGTATGGAATGCACGTTGATCTCATCTTCATATTGATGACAATTCGCATGAGTTGTATCTGGATTATGTTGTTTCTTTTGGCCACATCTTGCTCATAGCTTGACACATTTTGGCTCACATCGGTTCAGATCTCAGATTGAGAGCCTATGGTTAATGATCCTAAATCGTATCAGATTCACATTGAGTCACATCTCAGTTTGAGGGTCATTATTTTTATGGTTAATGTTCCAAAATCTTCATGGTACTTGCTCCAATGGATTAGTTTTAGTCACAGTTTGGCATCGACATCGAGATACACATAGCTTCTAGATTCTTTCATCATATCATTCCCTCTTATGGGTGCATCATTTATTCATCTACGGTTGCTTCATAGATTCTAGGGTTGTTCCATTTTGTGAGTTTTCTACTATTCCTTGGCATCGGGTATGTTGTTGCATTATCATGATTCCGCCTGAGTCCTTCAATGACTCTCATATGGTTTCTTGTAAACAGAGGTATATTTCCTTGCTTTTTTATATTTAGGATTTCAATGTTACTCCACCAGTGTTCTTCCAGTGCTTCTTTGCAGCAGGTCATCTCATTGAGGGGGCTTTTTGTCCCACTGAGTTTCCTCCTCTTTCCCTTTCGTTGCATTTGTACATGGGTACCTAATTGTTATGCCTTGCATAACCACCCCATCTTTTGCCTTGGGCAAAATGGGTCCCCCTTTATGTTTTTATCCTTGGTTGTTTTTCAAACAAAGTTTGGAATCTTTATTTTCCAACACTTTGTTTTTCTTTGGTTTATTCTGCCGGAATCGGAACCGGAATTGAATCAGGTTCTGAAACTTCTTTCAAAACTCATTCCGATCCCCATCCCGATAGTCTTCTTTTTCCCTTTGTTTTTTTGTCTTTATCGGAGCCGGAGCCGAAATGGGCATTAAGTCAGTTTTCATTCAAAGTTTCAAAATCAAGTATGGATTTGCCTCCACTTTTGTACTTTTGTTTTAGTCTGGGTTTTTATGTTAAGTTTTCTTGTTTCAATTTTTTTTTTTTTTTGTTTTTTGTTTTTTTGTCTTTTTGTTTCACTTTTATCTTTGTTGGCGGAACCGGACCCGGAATGGGAACCAAGTTGGGAAATTACTCAAGTTTCCAAAACAATCTTCATTCTGATTCCGCTCCCGCCAGTTTTTCTCATTGACTTTTACTGAAGTCGCACTGCAGTGATGTGCCCGTTCCCTCTGCAGTTCTGACTCCGCTCTACCACATTGATGTCATTAATTGCAGGTGCCATGCATGCGTGAAACTCTGAGTTTTTTCCTTAATTAGGGATTAATGCGTAGTTATCATTATTATTGTTAAGAGATCGAAGAGCGAACCAGAGTTGTAGTGAAGCTTTTGTACGAGTGAATCGATTGAAGAAGAGACAATTGCGCACGGATTTCTTCAGGAAGTTAACCTATTTATTTGTGTTCGAGGTAGGGTTTTCTATTTCCGTTCTTCTTTTTATTTTACGTTTTTCATTTCTGTTCTTCTTGGATTGTTGGTTTTGTGCAAATTCCTCTGTAAGTTTGTATGTTTTGGTTTGTTTCATTTTTGTTAAAGTTTTGCTTGTTTATGTATTGCTTTTATAGTTTTGTTTCTTGTCGGTTTATTTAGATGCGGTCGTTTTCACGTTTTAGTCGTGATCGAGTCGTGGTGCCCTAATTTTTTAATGCATAGGTTAAATTCATTTTTTATAGTGAGAAGGGTTTGGTAGATGGTTTTTTTTACTTAAGAAACCTATTGCGCATTCAGTTTGGTTAGTTTAAATAGGGTTAAATTTATGCCCTGGTCATTTGTAATCGAGGGTTTTTAGTTTAGGGTTTCTTGGTGCATTTCTGTGTTTGCGATTTAATTTAAATATGATGCCCTAGAAAGTACAGTCGCCTCTTAGTCATATGGGGATGGTCTTATCATGTTATATTTAAGCCCCTTTTCATTTTAATATGACGTAGTCCTTAATCATGAAGTTATGCATTAAACTGTTAAAAACACTTATGATGTCATGATCATTTTAGGCGGAAGCAAGATTGGAATCAATCTATAATTTGAATCATGTTTTCCAATAGGTATGGATTCCATTTCTATCCCATCTCTAACTCCGCTTATAGTGAGAAGCCTTCTTTCAAAATAATGATAACCTAGGTGGAAGCGGAAGCGGAACCGAAACTGAATATGAGATTAGAAAATCTGAAAGAAACCGAATCAGTTTCCATTCCGATTTTGGTTCCGATCACCATGTCGGTTCCATCTCCGAGCCTGCTTGTTATTATTGTAATCTCAATAATGGTTTTGGCTCTGAGCCCGACAGTGTTTTGAAAGAGATTGTTTAGAATGTTTCATTTTTGGTTCCGCCTCCGATATATATATGAAGGGTAAGGTTTTAAAACATATTTTGTGATATTTATTCAAGGATCTAATTGGGGTTTTTGTTGCAGGAAAGCTAAAGGATGTCAGGAACATTAGGAGAAGTTGCCCAAACGAACTGGCCTACAGAAACATCAAGGGCAGTAGCTAAGCCCAAGAAGATCAAGCCAGAACAGTTACCCTATACCTTGAGGTATAACCACAGGAGTCCTGTTGCCATTTCAAGCAAGGTAGAATTGGATTGGTCTAATATAAACGACACCAATCTGGGCTCATACAATTTTGAAGAGTTATATGCTGAAACATTCACTGAAGATATGACAGGGAGAACTCAAAGAATTGTTGAGTCTGGTTTGGCTCATATCACCTTATTCCCTCTATCTGTCTAGTGTCTGGAGTTGATTATGACAGCAACAGGTGCTTACAATCTAGCTACTAGGCAATGTATGGATGCACAGGACAATGTTATTATTGATTTAACTCCTCAAATGTTTCAACATATGTTTGGTGTCCCGGATCCAAAGAACCTGGCACAGTTAAAGGAGGCAGAAGCTTTAGATAAATATAGCAAATACAAGGGGGCCAATAAAGCTTACTTGAACAAAAAATGGTTGAGAATAGAGAAGAAGTCTCTGACCAAACTCCATGATCAACCAAAGAGGACAAAATTCTACGAAGAAGTATTAGACTTGATCATGATGTTGTCTAGAGTATTTGGGAAGAGGGATGCATTTCACTTCAAGGAGTGGATGTTTCACTTCATTCAGACCATCTTTAATGGCAAACAACAGTTTGATTGGCCAATGGTTGTCTCTGATGCTATTCATGACCAATTAACAAGGATAAGGGAAACCAAATGCTTCTTCATGACTTCTTATGTTGTTTATGCAATAGCTAGAGGAGGTCTATTTCCAGGTTTAAAGAGAGTGGGGATATTGGGAGAGGCAGATGGACAAAGTAAAGTGTGGGACCATTATGATCAGTTATCTCTACAAGTATCTCAAACACAACTTAGAAGGGTTAATGATGCATTTCTATATGTAATCATTAACCAGCTTAACCAAGATGCAGGATATATACTGAGTCAAGAAGCTATGGCATTTATCACAGAATGGGGATGTTGGTATATCCAATACCCCAAGTTCACATACTTCAGACTAGCTGGATTTGAAGGTCATCCACATTTGTTGCCAAGATGTTGTAGCAATAGGATAGTTCTAATGGAATTTGTATATCAAGCTCTGGGGGTTAATGTCCGGTTTGGATTGAAGCACAAAATAGGATGTCATAAGTTCCCCATGCAATTGGGTGAATACAGCTGTCAACATCTGGTAGGAGCTAAGGTAGTGTGCAGTGAGTTGATACATCTAAAACTAGGTTTGTGCACAGCTCAGAATTACTTTGACCCAAGGAAGAAAATGAATGCCTTGCTTCCTTCTATTTTTGATAAACATTTCAATTTGTTGGAAGATTTCTAGAGTGACCTTCAAGATGAGTATGACCTCAAGAAGAAAAATTATGAGAGGTTACCCGTTGCACTTATGGTAGAATTTGGGATCAAAGATGATATCCCTGACACATTAGTAGATGATGGAGTGGTATTAGATCCATCATATGAAGCATTAAATATTGGCACTAAAAGCTTGGATTTGGTGGACTGGGATGGTGAGGAGACCATTGACATAAAGCAAAAAGAGAGGCCAGTTTTGGATAGAAGTATTCATTGGGCTGTCCTAAGAACCAAAACTCCTTGGGAACCAGCTCCTAAGAAGGGGACGGGATACAAAAGAATCAAGAGGAAATTGCCTTCCAAGGAGCCCTTGGAATTCTTCCCTCCATACATTGAAGAGATTGAGCTTGAAGCTACGTCTCAAGATGAACCAGAGACATAAGAGGGAGATGCCCAAGCAGGACCTGTGGTTTCAACACCTACATTAGGTGAATCCTCTACTCAATTCCCACTTACAAAGTAGCAAAGTGAAGAGATGCCTGAAGGGACTCTTCATGATATTGCTTAATCCATGAAGGGAAAAGGAGTAGAGGTAGAGATTCATGACATTGGAATAGATTCTGACAAGACTCTATCAGAGAGGGATGCGCAAGAAAATATGCCTCTAGAGGAGGATACTAAACAGTTGTTGACAGAGGAGGTTAGTGGGCGCTATTTGAGGAGGAAAAGAAGGCTGCCGATGATCAAGCACACACTACAGCAATGGAAAAGCAAAAGGCAATTGATGCCAAGATACAAGTTGATAACATACTTCAGCAACAACAAATAGAGGCTAAGTTAAAATTTGATGAAATGGAGAAGCAGCAAAAGCAAAAAATGCAGGAGCTCAAGATCAAGGAAGAGAATGATAAATTTGAATTAATACAGAAAATCCATGATCTAGAGGAAGAGAAGGCAAAGCAACGAAGCGAGAGAGAGAGGTTCTTGTAGCCAAATTAAAGCTTGCTGAAGAGGCTTATAAGGAGAAAGAAGAAGCAGAATGGGTACAAAAGGAAAAGGATGCCGAGGAATTGACCAAGAAGCTGCAAAAAGAGAGAAGATGCAGATAGACTCAAGGCATTGGAAGAAGAGAGAAACCAGGAGTTGGAGAAGAAGAGATTAGAAGAAGAAAGGTTAAAAAGGGAAGAAGAAGATAAGATGATACAAGAGCAAAAGGATAGGGAGGAAGTTGAAAATTTGGCACAGACAAGTGTGGAACGGGAACAACAAGAGGTATATATGGTTGATTCTCAATCTAAAGTAGATATGCCACAACCCTCTAGTACTGCTACTACTTCTTCAACCATAATGACCACTACTCCAGGTGCTCCCACTTGGTTAAAGTTGGATCTTCTGAAGAGATCAGTGACACCTTCATAGCCTCTCAATTGGGAGGATATGATGAAGGAAATTGAGAAAGAAAGGCCTAAGAAGAAGACCAAGATCCTACATTCCACCAGGATCACCAACAAGGGAGAGATTGTTGTTGAATGTGCCATACCAATGATAGACAAAGATGTAGGAGACATGCAATTGACAGATTATCAGTTGGGCACTGTTAATTTGGGGGGACCTACCAAAGATCAACAAATGAATTTAATTGATGTGGTAGGATCGTCAACCAAGTCAAGAATGTTGAAGGATAAACGAAGGAAAGATGAGCTTAAGGCTCAGTTAGATCAGTTGCATGTTTTCTTGAAAAGTGTTTCTTCTCTAAGGTCACAACAGGTTGCCACTGTTGAGACCCCAATTTTGCTAAGAAAGAAGTAGATGATTTGGTACAGGTAAGGGATAAAGCGGAGATGTTAGATAGATGGATTGATAAGTTAAATAAGGAAATAGGAGAGGTGCTGGTCAATAGTTTTGAGGTTCATAAAATGATAGAGGAACTAATAGAAGAAATGAATCAATATGTCAAATAGTTGGGAGAACAGGAGGAGGAGTACAAAGGATATAGCCAGAGGCTGAAAGAGGTTAACCAATTGCCAAAATCCACCCTCCTGGAACAATCAATACTTGAAGAGGATAGTAAAAATTTCTTGGAAAAGACTTCCCGCATACTCCGGTTTAGAATAGACTTTCTATACAAGCATAAAAATGAAGTGCAAGATTCTGTTAAAGATTTGAATGAGCAATTTGAGGAGTTGGAAGCAATTATTGTTGTTATAGTAAACGTTGATATACCAGTAAAGGAGGGCCTTCCTTTGAACCAAATAAAGGAAAAATGAGATGATAGGTTTAAAGAGGTCATGCAAAAAGGAGATGATGGTGAAGATCTGTTGCTAGATCGATTAATGGATATTAAAGAAGAGATAAGGGAAGCTAAGAGGGAGTTGACCAAGCTAAAAGATATGAGAAGGTTTGTTGTTGCGGAGCTCAAAAGGATCAAATTTGAAGACAGTTGGGTTGATGGGCCAGATTTGGAGGTGCTTCAACAAGTCTTCTCCAGTTATTACGAGTATATTGCAGATTAGGCTTCACATGCATAGTTGATAGCCTCATGCATGCATGGCATGGATTTCTTCTTTTCTTTGCATGCAGGACTAACAGTTTTTGAGGCACATGGTTTTCTCTTCTCTCCTATTCTTTTCTTCTAGTTTAACTAAGTTTCCAAGATGACTGTAATCCCTAAAAAGGTGGAGCAACCTAAAATAGAGAGGCCTTCAGATTTTTGTAAATCTATAAATACCCTTGGGGTATCATACTGTAAGGGTCGGGTAATAGAGAATAGAATTGGCCACCTGAGAGTAGGAGATAGGAGATATAATTTTTCATAGTTGTTATAGAGATACTTTGATTTTTACAGTATAATATAATTATAGGTTTTTTATGCAATATGGTGTTAGAATTGAGTGTTACTTGATAAGGTTGATGAATTATAATCTATCTATATGCCAGTGATTGTGCTGAAGCATGATTGTTTCTTATGTGATGAAAGTCATTAGAAGAAGCCAAATTTAAAGATTATTTCATTAGATTATTTGTGAATTGAATTTATTGAAGTCTATTGATCTATGGTATTGGCAACGAATGAGAAATGATTTGAATCTTTGAAGTTTTGATGATATGGGATTGTTGTATTAAATTAAGCACCATAGATGCATGCGATGGTATGGACTATTCTGTAAATTGTATCATGCTATGGTTTTCTTGGTCTGTTGAAAGAACATTCGTTGTTGAAGATATATGTCTGGATATTACATTAGTTTTATTCATGTTTACTAATATACGCCCTGATTTATTTTTTTACTATTGTTTAAAACCCCCCTTGTTTTATTAAGAATAGATTGATGAATAAGTCATTGCTTGTATTCCTTGTTACCAACACAAGCCCCTTGAATATTAAAGTTGCATGGATCAATTGAGTGACACTAGACAGAACAAGAACCAACTACCAAGACCTTGGGAGTTAGGCTACTATATGTGGTCTTTCTTTTTCAGGAGAAATAGAGTAGAAATATTTTGTTTACATGTTGTTTGTGTCATTTTCACCATCAACACTAACATGGACTAGTTTCTGGGGCCCATTCATGCATTCATCCTAGCATTAGGTGCATACTTTTTTAGTCTCCCTAAGTTGCACTTAAGGGGGGGTGTTGGTGTAATTAATTATTTAATTACACTTTATTAAGTTTACTTAGGTAATAATTAGTTTACTTAATTAATAAGTAAGCTGTATTGAGCTGACTTCATTTTAGGTCAACATTAGGTTTTACCATTAGCATTATGCATACATTTCTTTTATAAAACAATTCATCTTTTGTAATTTCTCAATTCCTGAATACAATTGGTTTGCACATCTTCATGCAAATTGCTCTTGCTTTTTTTTTTTTCTCTTGTGGAAGGTATTATTTGGTTTGCATGTTTGATCTTGGTTTCTAACACTTGTGATAGTAGTAACACTGCACATTGCTCTTATCTTGCTTCTGATTTGAGCTGATATTCTTCTTCATGTTTTGGAAGTCTAATTGGGAGGTGTTGGCCTCCTCTTGATTGTTTGAGCCTCCTCTTCCAGAGTTGCTTCTACCTCTGCCCCTTTGACCTCTTCCTCTACCATTTCTTCCTCTTCCCCTACCTCTTACATTGGCTTGAGCTTTGAATGCTTTCTCCTAGGAAGAATTTGCAAACCTACTTAGGCATTGCTCATGGGTTTGAAGTGAACCCATTAACTCATCAACTGACAATGTTGAGAGGTCCTTTTCCTTTTCTATGGCAATAACCACTAGATCAAATTTTGTGGGTAGGCTTTTGAGGATCTACTCCACAATCTTCTGCTCTTCCATGGTTTCTCCATTTATCCTTAACTAGTTAATCAAAGTGAAAGCCCTTGTATGAAAATCTAAAATGTACTCATTGTCCTTCATTTGTATGGTCTCAACTTCTCTCCTTTGCAGCTGAAGTTTCACTGACCTGACTTTCTCAGTCCCTTTGCAGGTGGTTTGAAGTATTTCCCATGCTTCTTTTGCATAACTAGCTACTGCTATTCAGGGAAAAATAGCCTCTGTCAAGGCTGCCTCAATCAAACTGAGGGCTTTAGCATCATTTTTATTTGTCTCCTTCAACTAATTCTTTTGAGGATTGGTCAAGGTTGTAAATGCAGTTGGGTCAGTTACATCTATGAACCCATTTTCTACTAACTCCCACAAATCGTTTGCTACTAAAATAGTTTTCATTTTCTTTGCCCAAACATCATAAATTTTACCATCAAACATAGGTGGCTACTGCCAACTCCTATTGTCTCCTCCAATCATTTTACTAAATGGGGGAAACTAAAAATACCCAGAAAGAAACTAAGGGTTTTTCTTCATTGTCTAGAAAAACTAAGGCTTTCCTAAATACCCAAAAACTAGGATTTTGTCACTGCATGCCTAGGACTAGAGCTAGGGCTTTAAAAAAGTGTATGCCCAAATAAATTAGGGATCTAATACCAAATTGTTGGGAAAAGATCCCAACTCAAGTGGGAAAAGATGAAAACACAAACTGATCAAACACAAAAAACATGACAAGGAGGCAGAATATTTTTTGTTTCATTCAAAATACCCAAAAAAAGGATTAAATTCAAAATGATTACATACAAAACTCAAGGCAAGGCTCTATATATTCTTCATTCACAAAACTGTGCATATTCTAGCGCACTAAAGCTATCTGTGTTATGTTGTGTGCTGGAGATATTTGAAGCACTAGAGCACTACTCTTTGTCAAAGACTTCTGCTGTTGCAGGTTCTCCTGCACATTCTCTTCTTTTGGTATGTTTTGTTGAACATTCCTCCTTTTCTTCTACTGCACTCTTTTGTCTTTTGTCTTACTGAAAAAACATTCTATCTATTGCTTTTGTCTTTCCAACCCTTTTCCAAATTTGTCGCTCAATTTTAAATTTACCTACTAAAATTAAATTCATTGCTAGAAACATTAACTGGCCATTGGGGATGTCAGACACAGCAAAGGGTCCAAGGATCCCAACGGATCACTTCTGATTGTGCATTAAATGCACATGGTTGGTGGCTGCTCAAGATTAGATATTCCAACAAGAATGTTTGTAACAAATGAAAAGAAATCATGAGATTGGCAGTTAGGTAATTATTTGCAATAAGTACAATATTTTTTTTAGCTCACCTATAAAGGAAGAATACGTCACCAAAGAGTCTTCATAAATTACATCAAAAGGATATACTGGAAGATCAATGCAAGAGTGTTGTAAAGCATAACCTACTGTACCGAAATGTGATATAGGTAAATGCAACATCCACTAATATGAATGCAACATTCAAACCATTTAGTGTTTATCTCTTGTCAGTTACGAATGGTAGCCATTAGGAGAGCTTAAACGCCACAATTGCATGGTATTAAATAAACCTTTCCAATCTACATCCACAACGCCAAACGAGCTTTTTTTGTTTTCGTCAATAAACATGCAATTGAATAGAATGTGACCCTAGTATTTCAAATCTATACATAATGTAGATTTTGACATTGATGAAAAATAAGAAATAAACCTTTCCAATCAACATCTACAACACCTCTTGAGCATTTTTGTTCTCGTCAATAAACATGCAATTGAACGGAATGTGACCCTAGTATTTCAAATCTATACATAATGTAGATTTCAACTTTGGTGAAAAATAAGATATAGATCTTGGCACCCACTCAAAGGACTTGGCCTAATAAAAAATCCAAGAAAATTTAATGAATTAGAGAAATAAAAGCAATACTTTCGTCAGAATCGCCGATTAAAAAACATAGGCATAGGGAAGTACAAAGAATATGGTATGAGACATGATTAAATGATGAAATATTTGCTGCAATGCTGAAATATTTTCTTGAAAATGCTAAACTTGATCATGTTACAAAATGAAATATGTCGAAATATGCCTAATTTCTTAGAAATGCTAAACCTCGTAAAACCACTTATCGATTTTTTTAAGAATTTAAATGCCTAATACTCTTATCAACCAATTAATAAAAAAAGAAGAAGGGCGTAATTGATTGATTGCAGCAGAAAAGGTTTTGAGACGATTACAAAATCTAATGCAGAGTTCTCAATAGTGGAACGCATTCATTATAGACTCTGCTGCAATCAATTACTAAACCATTTAGTGTTTAATGCCAGTCATTATGGGCATTACTTTTCTCGTAACAATCATTGCTGGAATGCATTCGTTAGTTAGTTTGTAATAGTCATTGCTCGTAACAGTCATTGCTCATGACTACTGCCAATTGTATGTCAAATTTGACATGAAGAGTTTTTCTTGACAAAGTTTTTCGCTACCACTATGGAACGCCTCTCACGTAATTATTGTGAATATTCTTTTAACAAATCAAATAATAAAATTTATATTATGTTACCCCATAGATTTCCTCCTAACATTCTTACTTTAATTATTATTATGTAACTTCTTATTGTTTTGAATGTTGCCCTTAAATAATAGAATTTGCCATGCCTTTTATTTATGTTATGTTTATTCGGCAACTGCCATAAAAGTCCAAAAAAGTGACGGAAAATTTTGAATGATATAAATTCAGCATTAAAGGGAGGCAAAATTTGTAAGTGAACCCAAAAATCTATGAGTTGGTGATTAACATTTACTTTCAGATCTGCATAATTAAATTGCAATTCATATTAGACAGCGATATATTTCATGATTATTAATGATAAGAAAATTAATTTAGATGATCTGAATTATTGATAACTGGGCATTGGTGGAAGGTTGTATACAGCTGAAATAAAATCCCCCGCAAGACAGAAAACCCACAAGAATTGCACAGATCAATACACAACAAAAAAATGCCATAAATGCACATATTCGAAGATATATTTTTTCTACTCCTCAGCACATAGATTAAAAATAAAATCCATCTACTAACACACTAGTTTGGAAGAAAAGGCAATAGAATTTAGGTTTGAAATTGTTATGCTAAGTAAATGCATCGAAACAAACTCCTATTTTCCCGTCACAGCATTCAATTTTCAGCCGTTTCAATTAATTACTGAGCGGAGATTTAATCTCTTGTTTTTGTGTACACGGAAATGCCAATCCAACCTACTATATGCTCCAACTGTAGGAAGCCTCTTGGCTTAATAAAACCCGTAACTGTGGGTGGCCAATTTACATAAAAGCTCTGAAAAAGGTATTTTGATCTAAGCTTTTCTATTTAATTTTGTTTATTATTTGGGCTTTCTTGCCATTCAAGGTTTTAGAAGCCTTCCTTTTTCTCATATGTTCGTTCTTAAAGGTAGGAAAACCATGTTATGCAAAGCTAGAATTTGAGTAGATTTTATTTGGTATAAATATTTTTATTGGATGAATCAATTTTTCTTTTTCTTTTTTCTATTTAAAATTGGGTTCTATTGTGTTGTTCAATTCATGAATTGATTATATAGTATAATTTAATTTAATTCATTTAAATTTCAAAAAAATATTTTCAAGTTGATTTTTAACATCAAAAACATAAAATTAAATGATTAAGGATGTGTATCTATAGAAAATTTCATAAGTTATTATCAAACAAACAAAAAGTATCAAATCAAATCACACAAAAATATAATATATGGTTTATGAGAACTTAAGGGTTTTCTAAGTGCCCAAAATGGAAGGAATCAACATGACAAGTTTACCTCATGTCCCCATGCGACTGGTTAGCTTAATTTGGCTAGCAACCACTGGTCAACTTATTTAGGAGTTATTTGTGGAGTTGATGGCCCCATGAATGCTTAATTTTTCTCCTTATTTTTAAGCAGCCAGCTTAAATTTGTATTAATAGTATTAATAATAATTTGTACAATAAAAAAATAGAAAAAGAAAAATCAAATCAAATATTAAAAAAGATGGAAATAAATTTGTGGAGACACGTGGATTTTTAGCAATATGCAGTTGCTGCTTATTATCCTTTCCAAATTATCCTTTCCCAACAATAAAATTTATGCATGAGAACACCCCTGCTACTTAAATTTAAGTAGAAAATGGAGTTAAGTAGCTGTATGGGGACATGAGGTTAGTATTGATTGAAATCTTGAAAATAATCCAACAAGGTATAAAAATGTGATTATTCGATTAAAATAACTAAACTCTAGGTTAATAGTATTATACAAATTAAGCAATCTATAACCTAGGTTTTCACTTTCTTTCTTTTTCCCTAATCTACTTGAAATATGTTATGCTAACCAATATGTAATAGTAAACTAGTGATTATAATATTTGTATTCAAATATAACAAGAGATAGAGTTGGGCAATCAAACTACTGAATGACAAGGAAAGAGATAAGCAAATACATCACTAAGATATCTAGAAGTTGAAACTAATTAAAGAACTATGAAAAATAATCCTAAAACTTAAACCTTGAAAATTGAAGCCTTGGAGGATTAGTGAAGACATCAATGTTTTCTAAAGACACCTCTTCAAGGCACTAGCATTAACTAGGTGTGCTCCTACAAGTCAATGACAATTATGCCAAATACCAACATCAATTGTGAGCACTCTTGGCCTTCTTAGAGACCTTTAGAGGGTACTAGTGTTGGCTATTACCCTTCTTTGAGAACCCTAAATGACACTAGCATTGGTAATGGATGATATTGAAGTTTAGTGACATGAATAGCATTGCAAAACTCTCTTACAAGTCACTTATGCAACTCAAATGCTATTTTCTATGTTTGTGGTAAGACTTTAAGATTTTTAGGACACATTCACCTCCTCACCTTACTCTTTATCTAACTGACACCTTCCAAATTAATTTAATATCCTGATATTGATTTATGAATATTTGCATATATCTAAAGGGAAAGGGGAAAGGGTATGACTATTTGGGAGACTACCTCGGCCAGTCCTATGGGATGGTATCTTTCAACCTCGACTTAGTCGTTTAGAAATTAGATACGTATGATGCCTTATAGTGAAGGTTTTAATTGGTGCATGCAAATAAGGAACCTAAAGCAATTAAAAACTCTAAGAACAAGCTATTTGTTATAGTGTGTGAGATTAAATGGAGAGGTTGTTAGATTGTGGTGGAAAATAGACTAATTTAGGAAGGTTGTGAGAGGTTTGTATTTGGATTTCAATGAAAGGAATGAGAGTCTTGGGAAGCCATTAAAAATCATTAAGGATGGATATGGAGAGAAACACAATGAAAATGGGAGAATATACCTAAGAGATGGAGGATTCAACCATGGAAGACTTGAGGGATGTGATATAAGGCTCTTTCTAAATATTCTTTAGTATGAGGGATCCAAAATGTTATAGTAAATCTATGTGCTTTGACTATAAAATGATATGATTGTTTATGATTTTAAATTAGGATTTTTTACATTTTTAAGTTCTATTTACCCATAGAAAATGTATTAGTAGGAAGGTTCTAGATTTAGCTTAGAAGATATAGTTAAAATCTAAATATTTCAAACTAAACTTGGACGTGAGCATTAGGACTACTTGTGTCTAAGACACCAACATTTTCACACACAAGTATCTTTTTCTTATTTATAATATCAAACTTTAGGAGTGGCTTTGAGTGGCTGAAGAGGTTCAAACATAGTGGGAAATTAGTTTATCATTGGGGGAAGGCTTGAAAAGTGGCAAATAGATGCTCAAACACATCTAAGGGATCAAACACTAATTTGAGTGCAAAAATTTAAGTTGAAGATTACAAAGAAACAAATATTTGACCTTCAAGTGGTATATGGCAGGCATCTCCCCTGGTAACACTCTACTTACATTGATTCTTTAGAAATGTTTATTACTTCTTATGTTTTCCATTTATTATCTAGTACATATTTATGTTCTTTCTTTATTCAAAAATCTTATATTTTCCCTTAGTGATCTTTTTTTGTGATATTTATAGCTTTCAACATTGTAGATCTTTTATTATTATAATAATTAGGCAATCACTATATTGTTTTATTTATACACCATAAGATTTCAATATTTTATTGTGGTATTATTTCAATTGCAATTCTATTTATCATGGAACTACTATAGTAGTACAAAATCACTACAACTATTTCTTGATTGTCAAAAGTTACTATTTTGGGTAGAAGCAATAAAGTTTTTATCCATTCACATACATGAATTACTTCTATAATGTAAGTTTATCTTGTGTCTCCCCTTCAATTTTTTTGAATTAAGTTTCACTTTCATCCCTATCCAATATTCACATACAAAGCTTGTGATCTTGGTTATTTGAAAGAGTCTAGTTTAGAGACAACACTATAATTGCATCACAAAATGCTAAATCTTTCTCTCTAGACCATTATCATAACAACAAACTCTTGTAAAAACTTTAATCAAATAACCATTAGTTTTATCTCTCCCCAATATTCCAATCCAACCTTAATATATTCATATCTAACTAATAAAGAACCCCAAGATATGGAAAATTCTTATATGTTATTAAAAAACCATGCAGCAAGGAAGAACTAAGGAGGTTCATACCTCTATAAAATCATTATTCATCCCCCTATCCTCAAGTTCTCTTGGTGATCCCCCTTAAATTTATCACCCAGCCCCTCCAAATAAGAGAAAAAGGCTTAACACCTTATAGTGAGAGGGTAAGATATATTAAATAATAGGTTGACCAATTAGAAAATTAGGTGGCTTAATCTTGTATTATTAGAACAACCAACCCTAAAAATCCCTATCAAACTAAAACTCCAAATATATCACATCAATTTGAGGACAAAACATCAATGTGCGGATCAAAGATGAAGCGAGGACATCACACCCTCACAAGGTAATTGAACAAATGACAATAGATGAGACCCTCCCCAAAGTGGACATACTACCAACATTAACCACCTAGCTGAGAATGTAAGCACCCAAATTGCATGGGTCAACATACATGCCCAATGATGATTTAGCACTCTAACTCATGACCCACATAGCATGTGAGCATTTCTCTTCATAGCCTTTTCCATCATAATAAGAAGCACTCATATTTTTTAGTACCTTCCTTCAAGTTTCCTTCACCCTCTTAGCCTACTTATACTTCTAGATATTTATAACTTTTTTCACCTACTTTTAGTTGCAAAGGTATCTATGAGACTTTAGGGTCACCTAGGCAACCCATGTTAAGTTACATGGTCACCCAGGTGACCTACCTTGGTAAGATGGGTGCCCACTCTTCAACATGGGTGACCTTTTTATAAGATGGCATGTGTGTAAATTATTCATATTTGTTTAATTTTTTTGAATTTCCCATCTAGAATTTAGCATTTTTAATTAGGGGTGACATATTTTATTCTCTACCTTATTTCCTACATTGAATACGAGCTTCCATTCTATATTTAGCTATATTTTCCCTCTCATATCCTCTCAACTTTACCTATGTAAATGAAACTCTCATTCATAAGAGAGAAAGAGAGTGCATACATAATAGAAGCATGGAAAATAAATTTTGATTACAAAAGCTTTGAAGTGGTTTCAAACAAGCTACAGTCTGCATGGGATGAAAGGATTGTTAGGCTACATGTACAAGTCTTTGTTAGAATATATGTATCCCTTCCTCTTTGAACTTGGATCACATTTAATATATTGCACACCTATTTACAATCTCAATCTCAAAGATTATACCTAGGCTCTAACTCACCGACGTAATTCAAGAAGCCTCTTTTCTTTCCTCCCAAACTAATCCCAATCTAGTAGATTCCCTTTCCATAAGGTGGAGCACCCCAAGGCTAGAAGAGGAGAAGAGACTATAGATAAAATTTGGATCATCTGAGATAGATAGATAGATATATAATTAATTACACATAGATAATTAGTTCATATTTTATTTCATAAAAAAGGGAAAATAAATAGAATAGATTCATTTACACATTAGCATTCTTAGTTATAATTTCACAAATTTTAAGAAGCACACAAAATAAAAAGAAAGGATCCTTTGATTTCATCATGAGGTATTCAATAAACATTGAAAAAATAAAACATCACAATTTCAATAAAGCAAGTAAACACACCAAAATCACCCTTCTTTAAGTTTCCCATCTCTCACTCAACTTTTCATACCAAATATGTCCACGGATTAAGGAAGATTAGATTGAGTCAATTTTAAACTAAATTTAAGGGAGTGTACCCCTTCTCAAGTCCATATGAGAAGAGAATGAGCAAAGGAAGATAAGGGAAGAGTCTTACACAAGAGAGAACACCTTTTGGATAGAACTCATTAAACTTATTAACATCATATTCACAACAATAATGCTCCAAAAAGTTACAAGATAACAGTTAAACACACCTATCATTCCACATCCAACTCTCTAGATCAATAACATAGTTCTCTTCCAAGCACTTTTTCCTTGAGAAGTGAGTGATGGTGATGCAAACCCTACTTAAAAAATTCATATGAATATCACTCAACAAGCTTCCTTTCTCTGCAAAGAGGGTAGTCCATCTAACTTTTACCCATTGGATTAGATTCTTCCATGAGATCATGGATAGTTTAATCCACACCATTAGCAAGGATGAAGTGCATATTCCATTTTGAGTCCACATCACCTATTTTGAGGTGAGTAGATTTAGAATATCATAGAGACCAAGGCTATCATCACCACCTTGGTTGATAAAATCGCAACCTTAAAAACTAATGATGTTCAATTGTCTCATTGGTCACTCTCCCTAACAATGTGAGACTATCATCTCCTACACATCACACAAACACGATCTTGTTTCTTAACATCCCAAATTAAGGTAACTAAGGAGAAAATTAGGGGCCTCCCTACTATAATATTTATTTGCATAACAATATTAATGAAGCATTCTTGCCCCTCTGGCCACCACCATATGACACCTTACTACTCAAATTACTAGTGGACCACCTTAAGTCCATGATCCTTCTTAAAAGACACCTTTAGGATCTCCACAAACAAATCCAACATACACTACATACTAGCCTTTTTGGACTTACCACACACACATAATGGTATTAATGTATGGGGTGTGTCACCTCCTCCTACCTAGAACCACTTCTTAGGATCATACCTTAAATATATAAAAGAGCCCTTGTATCACATGATCAAGGACATAATCTTACCTAGACACTTCCTAAACTTTCTAAGTTTAAAGGAGAAGGGAATCAAAACACACATATAAATGCTTGTGTGACAACTACTATAAAGCTACTTCCCTAGGATACAATTGTAGCTAGATTTTGTAGAGCGCCATATAAGGGGTTACCCTTGACTAGCACTATAAATTGCTAAAAATTTAAATGTATTATTTTATCTAACACATTGGTGCTCGAAAGAAATTATATTTGATATTAACAAACTTATATAAGACAAAATTATAGATTTCTTGTACATTAAGCAAGACATTAAAAATTAGTCAATCACTTCCCAAATAGGTTGAGATAAGTATTGTATTCTTTAAAATCATTGTTCTTCATAGAGATCACTATGTAAGTCATGTGACCTCTTCCTACATATGTCAAATAAGTATATATCAAAGAAAGTTCAAAATATTCCTTATAATCCTTATGAAGAAGTTCTCAAGAGAGTGTTATGTATTGATTAGGAAACCATTGATAGTGGCAAAAGGACATATGGATCGAACAATAAATTAATCTCCCTTAGGTTTAGAGTAATATACAAAATTTGAATAATAAAAACAATAATAAAGTCAAATGTGGTGGTTGGGTTATGTGAGCTAAAAAATAAACATGTCAAGAAGGACAACATACCCACTGCTAAGAAGAAGGGGAAAAAAATTCTTGGGGCTAGGTGGACTTGCTAGCATCCAACAGCGAAGGGAGGAGTGCTAAGGATAAAGAATCCAAGGGAGACACCATGGTGGTTGCAAGATTTGAAGTGGGAGTGGAACAAACTAGTGTGAGGAGGTCCCATAGACTGGTGAAGAACAAAAAAGGTGCCCTGGTTGATGATATTTCCAGTGATTCGAAGCATACTAGCGGCAGGACTGAAGGAAAAAAAGGCACTGTTGATGAGATGAATGAAGGGTTTGTGGAAGGCACTAATAATTTTCCTAACATGGACTGAAGGCTTAAGGAGGACTCCACTCACTCCTCTAATTCCAGAGTTGGTGGGGAAGAGGAGATCCTAAGTAGGAAGGGCAAGAACGAGGACCCCAGTGTGCTACAAGAATGGGTTGCTAAACTGGAGCGAAAATTCATTTGTTTGGCCAGGTTCACTGTTAAAACAATTCACAGATCATCTGTCACTCTGTCTAATGCCATCAAGGAGGAACCAGATAAGAATTTTGAGGGAGAAGGACCCAATTGGATTGGGGATGATGTTTTGAATCTCTTGGTCCATAAATGGGAAAATGTCGACAACTAGTGTTATGATCTGGGTGATGTTGGTGTTATGTTGTTAATGTGTTGTGTATGTGTCCTATTTTCGTTGTTTTGGTTATATACTTTTTGATAATGTTTTGAACTAGTTCATTTTTGGCCCTATGGGCTCTCCGTGTAAAGGGTACATCACCTTGTAAATGATGCTTATATAATAAAAACAATAATAAGGTCCTTGTGAGCAATAGAGATGTTACCACTAATGACATTCCAAACACCCCATCTAACAAAAATAATTACAATGATTATATTGATAAATTCAATTATAATTATGGTCGTAATTATAATAATAAAAATAATAACTAAAGGACCCAAAATGCTGACACAACAACCAATAGCATCAAGTAACCTATATAAATGTTGTTATCAATAAAGCTCTTGTCCTCAAAATATTTTCCCTTTTTTCACAAATCAATTTTTTCCCTATTGTAAGTCAAGGAAATTTGACCCTAGAATTTATTTTTGCTTTCCATAAGAATAGGGCCCATAACACTAGAGATATAAGGATTACAAGAAGATTATATAAAGGCTAATAGAGGATCGATAACATCTATTTATTGATACCTAGCCACAATATTATCCTACATTAAACAACTAAGAACCTATTGCCTCATAGAATTCTAACTTGTAGATTTATCAAAATCCTTCTCCTAAGAATCATTGAGCTAGTCCAAGCCAAAATGTGCAATTTAGCCCATTTTTTAATTCTTAAGAAAAATTTCCAACCCAAAAGATTCCAACATACCAACCTAGATTCGGAAAAAATGTGAAAACTAAGATGCTCAAATTTGTTGATCTAGAATTGTTAGAATGCATGCATCATTATAAATTCTAAGTGTAAGACATATGTTGTCTCTTTAGTATGCTCATTTCCTTAACTAGTGGAATCCTATTATTTAATCAAGGAGATCAAGAATATGATTACACACATCATGTTCATCTATCTTCTCAAGAAATAACTTACACATCAAGTTTCTTTATTAGAAGAAATTGGGATTGAAAGTATTTAAAGAACTTTATTACCACACTTGAAGCTTACACTAATCAAGTGGATTTGGACATAAAATCACCAAATCAATTTAAAAATATCTAGGTTTATTTTTTAAAATTAAATGGTCTCCCTCAATGGTTGAAATCACAAGTGGAGACCCTAATCTTTATATCTAAGTCTAGGTTTATGAAAATTATATTAAGGGAACAATGACTAATGATGGAGTTTTAGTAAATATATAGAAGAAAAAGTGTTTTGTCCACCTTGCATAATGCTTCCAATGTAAACTATTTGTTTCTAGTGTGTAGAGGGAATCTAGGGATGTGTACATCTCATGAGTTACACATTCTTGGGTCCATTTTGTATATTGTATGTAGCATTGGGATAAATATATAATTTGGGTCGCACATTAGGAAAATATTTAATATTAGGAAAGCTTAGTAGCAGAAGGGAAAACTTAATATTAAAAAGTAAATGAGGGGGACATTATTTTATAATCTTATAGTTTTAGAGGTATATGGTTTATGTAATACCACATGAGTAGTTGTCAAGGTTATCTCTCATCATTGTTGGCTTGTTGGTTGAGGTTGATTGAGAATCTCTTTTAAGTATCATATGTGAGGAGAGGAAGCATGGATTTGGATGCATGGTTACATGATTCTCATTTTAATATTCACATGTTGTACAAATAGGAAGCTTGATGTTTTAAAGGCCTTCTATGGAGACAATTCAAATATGAGCAATACAAATCTCATATTTTCTTTTGGTGCACCTAAAATAAATTCTTTGATGTTTTTGGTAGGTTAGTGTTGTGTATGTTCTTTCCTTGCACTTCGTGCGATCTTGGAAATCAAAAACATCACTTACTTGCAATCTATTTGTATACCTTGAGGATTGACTATCTGTGTATGCTCTCCCCTCGTGACTCCTAAGAGCAATCTTGGGGATTAGAAATAGTGTCATATATATTTATTTCAAGTAGGAGACTTGTTTGAGGGCCTCATCAATCCAAGGTTTGATCTCAAACACGTTTTTATGTGGGGTATATAAAGGGGGGAGAATGAAAGTTGTAACCTAAGGTGTGGCCAACATCTTTCAAGCCAATCCCCATGAGCCTCTATTTATCAATATATGGAGGTGATGAGTAGAGAGGAGACCCCTCTAGACTTAGGCATAATGGACGGTCTCACTGTTTACTGATCCCCCACTATGAATTTGTTTATCTAGAAGCCTTTAAGAACTTTTAGCTGTCAGTTTATAGTGGTTCCATATACAAGGATCAATGTGTGAAGTTACTCACCATGTAATTATCCTTGTTGAGGTGATCAAAATTCCTTGATTATGACCTTGTCCCTTTTAAGGTGGGAGGTACAAAGGTGGTACATGACCTTTGTATACTCTAGTCACCCATTCATTATGGAGGTATAGCTTTGGAATGATAGGCCCACTATAAATTGATAACTCAATCTAACTACTAAAATAGGTTGTGTATATAT
Organism: Sequoiadendron giganteum; assembly: GCA_007115665.2. Taxonomy (NCBI): domain Eukaryota; kingdom Viridiplantae; phylum Streptophyta; class Pinopsida; order Cupressales; family Cupressaceae; genus Sequoiadendron; species Sequoiadendron giganteum. The sequence continues at coordinate 416,002,983 of CM021101.1, read as the reverse complement.
GGTGTGTATTCATTGTTAAAATACTTGTGATACTAATTAGCATTGTCTTGTTGAAGAAGACACATAAAAATATACCAAAAAATCATTTTGAGTTAGTCTTATGTGCGATTATTTGTTGTTTTTATCATTTTGGCAAAGCAAACAAACACAAATTAGTCCTAAAAAAGACAAGAATTATCAAAACCCTAGACATACTTAGAATGAACTTTCAAGATTCTACCTCTAAGTCAATGAGACTTTTGATTGTCATCCTGCATCACTTTTTTTTGCATCACAACACGTTTTTTTATCCAAATAACGCTTCTACTTGTAAATCAATGCTTGTGTGCATCTCGACGCTTTTGTTTCAAAGTAGTCTGTCAAAAAACATGTAAAATAGTAAATCAACACTTATGACTATCAAATTTTAGTGATTTTGTAGTTAAACCAGTGCTTTTGCAAAAAAAAGTGATGCTTTTATTAGGTGCAGATGTACAACACTTCTAACTGTAACTCTAAGCTTCTAACTTTAATTCATAAAATACATAACCCTAAAAATTCCTAATTCCTATTTTTAACCAACAAATAGTAGAAAATTATTTGGACAAAACCATGGACTAATGTTGGGAATAAACTATCCCTATAATTCTATCAATTTGGCTAGATTTAATTCAATCCTCAGGAATTTTGTGTTGATTACCTCATTTTGTTCCTAAGTGTTAATCTAGGGATTGCATACTCATAAAAGGTGTTGTGGCTATGTGCTTAAGGGCTGAGACTAGTGAATTAAGAGGGGATGAATGCAACTAACTCACACAATGATTATTTGTAGTGTAGGAAAAATTACCCCTTTTTCACACTTAATTTAGAATAATTAATAATAAAATGAACTTAATTATGCCTTAATTTAGTGTTGTAATATGATTTTGCATATTCACATTAAGTTTAGGGCCCTTTTAAATTAAATGGACTTAATTGTGCCTTATTTTTTATGTTGTAAGGTGTACCTTTACACTTTCACACTAACCTAGGACTTTATTAATTAATTGAGGTTAATTTTCCTCAATTGACCCCTTTAATTCAAATCCATGCCTAATTAAATATAAATTTTGAGGGATAAAACCTGACATTCATAAATTCCATTACACAACACTTAACTTTGGAAGATGTTTGTCCTAGGTAAGTGACCTAGGACCCATTCTCCATAGGGTGAATGGGTCCTCACTTAGACCTATGACCCTGATTTTACATATTGTTTAACATTTTTTGATATGTGTCCTAGGTAAGTGGCCTAGGACCCATTCACCCTATAGTAAATGAGTCCTCACTTAAACCTAGGACCCCTATTTTGAATATGTTTTTGGCAGTATTTTAATGATTTCAAATCCACAATTCAATGTCGACTTGTGATATTTGAATTTCGGTAATTAATGTTAAGATATGTATAAAAGAGGTTATTTCACTATGTTTCATCTAATATTTTCAAGTGTTCAAATCCTAGAGAAAGGTTTATGATCAAGAGTGATTTTAAGAGCATTCAAGGGAAAATTTATAGAATATTATTGAAACAATCAAGATTCCCTTCATCATGTCAAAGATTTCTTGCATCATGCATGTTGTTTGAGCTAATATGGTGATGTAGAGTTCAAGGTCTAATCAAGCATATCAAATGAAATGTTTCAAATCAAGTTTCATGATCAAGATCTACATCCATTGAATCCATTTCATGCAAGTTGAAGAGCTCCATTATCAAGGTTCAAATAAGGGATTGGTTAGTTGTGATATAGATTTGTTCATTCATCATTCCTTTCATGATCTTATTCATTTCAAGGTTTAATTACAAAAATGAGGTTTGACCAAGGTAAACCCTCATTCACCTAACAAAACAACATTTTTCTCTCCTTGATGTGTGATTGCAGATTTTAGATTGAAGATCATTTGAAGAGAAAAATTGAAGAAAGTTGCAAAGTTGTCAAAGTTGCAAGAAAAGTTGTCAAATCACAGAAACTCCTCTACAAATTTTATTTTTGACTTTCCAAAAATGAACAACTAAAATTTAGAGGTGCAGACTAAGTAGAACAAAACCTAGAAATCTTTTCCAAGAGCCCTAGCTAGGACCCATTTGCCATAGGGCGAATGAATCCTTAGTGAGCCTTGAAAAAACAATTTTTGCAAAGGGTGCACAAATTTACCCCTTCCAAACTCTCCCTAAAGTCTGTAGGTTCCATCAGTATTATGCTTAAGCTTATAAATTCACTTCATAGCTTGTAATTTGGAGTTTATTTGCTATGTTTAATCTTTCTCCCCAAAGTGATATTTAGCTTAGACCCTTGTCCTAGCAAAAAGAGAAATCCGAAGATTCACATCTTGGGTTGACTCACCTAAGGGTTGTTGGTCAATTCTTGGTGTGGATCTAATTTCCTAATGAAAATAGTAGAATAGGTCCATTTTCCCTCTTTGGATTCACTTTTCCATTTTGGGGGAAATCTCCTCCTATCCTATTTCTCTATATTTCATTATCTAATTAGAAATCTAGTTTAATAGCTGTATTTTTGCTCTATGACAGGAAGTTACATAAATTGTGCCAAGAAGTGTTACAAGAAGTTTAGCAGAGATAGTTACAAAACATAAAATAGTGACAACAACTTTTTTGTTTAACCTAGAATAAACTCATTTCCATGAGCTTCTACTTAACAAAACATTATTATTAGATATAAGATTGATTATAGAATGAATATCAATTGAATTGACTCACAAAATGGAAATATTATAGAAATATTAAATCACATGTCACATACACGAAATATAAATATTACATAAATGAAAGCACATGTTACCACACTAATTAAATTGACAGAATCACTGAGTGACCCAAGCAGTGGGCCCTTGCTCTCTAGTTCACTTGGTGATGATATGAGAAGACTAATTCTAAGCTAAAATAATCAACCACATGAATAGAAATATTTGAATGAAAGTAGAGCAGAAGTTTGTTTATAGATTAATCACCACACACATTTAGTCTTAGATATACATACATATATACTAAGCGATATGCCAAAAATTGATAGAGTTTGGGTTTGTTGTGGCCTATGGCCAACAAACCAAAGATTTTAATCAAAAATAATTTATTGGCCTATTGCTAATAATGAAAAATTATCTTTGATAGAAGAGAAATATAACAACTCAAAAGTAATCCTAAACAAAATGGCATCATCAATCGTTCAAATCTAATAACTTCATTCTTCATTAGTCCTTTGCCTTTCACGTACTCTATCAGCTGAATCCATGCCTTTAATTGTCCCCTACCATTTAATTATAAAATGATTAGCATTCTTTCGAACAATTAGCATTATGAATAGTTTTAATTTATTTTATAACTTATTAAATATATCTATTTTCATACAACAAGTGGTGACAAGAAGTATAAACAAGGTAATGTAAATTGGGCTAAAAAGGAAATTAAATGATGAAATGACAAGGCCTCATTTTCTCCCATCATTTTCCCCCCAATGGAAGGTCTTGCATGTCCTCATGCAAGAAGGAAAACTACAAACCAGGCTGGGATGTCAATCTTTGTATTGTATTGGAAATCTCTCTAACCCAAAGATATTTTAAGGCCTCTAGTTGCTACCCATGATCCCTTATAGATACATGTTGTTCCCTGGACTCTGTTGCTTGATCTAACTCTACCTTTAGCCTTTGAATTTTTGTTTCCTATAATTGAGAGGCAGATTTACCTACTGAAGATGGTTTTTTAATCCTTGATTCTCCTCCTTCTATTTCTTGATTGAACCTTGTAAATACTTAAATTTTTTTAGGAGGATCTCACTCTCTTCAAACTCTTCTTCAACTTCTTGTTCGTCCTGGCTAGAAAACCCACTGTCATCATTTTGGCCTTCTTCAAAACTAGCAATTAATTCATCCAATTTTTCATTTTCTATTCTAGTGACAATAGGACTTATAGGATTTCCTACCCCTTGTTCACCCTCCTAAATATCATCAACCCTTTGATCATCAAGATTTTTAAAGACCCCCATAGTGTCCAAGTGTTTGAACTTTGTCTATGGGTCCGACATATCTCTCATTCCCATTTCAGGATCCTCTCTTCCATCCGGTGTTAAGGAACCAACGTGTTATTTTTCAAGACTTCATGTCCCTTTAAGGGAAGTAACTTTCCCCGGTTCATCAAGGACAACTGTATTAGTTACAGGATCAACATTAAGGTTGAGATTGCCCCCAGATGGAGGAGCAGTGTTAGGATTTTTTTATTTAGAAACCCCCAAATCAGAGTTAACCTTTTCTCGTTGTTCTTTCATTTTCTTCTTTCTAGCCTTCTATGTTCCCGTCTAGCTTTCCCTTATTTCTTAGGGACCTTAGCTAGGATTTATGGGTTATATTCTGAGTTTTTGTGCTTTGAATCTGTGATATCAGTAGCTACTTGAGCTAGCCCTTTCAGTTTATCAATAGACCATTTTACTTTCTTTCATTTTGGGGAATCTTTTTCAACAGTTTGAGGTTTGAACTTTGTCTAGTTGAGGGTTTACTACTAGAACTATGTGGATAGCTTGTGTCAGGTTTTGCAGGGGTTTCTTTATTGAGTTTACATTTATGACTAGAACCAAGAATAATAGGACTCTCAGGAGTTACCTGCTCAATTTGAGCAAGAATTGGGGTTTTAAGACTCCCTTCTATCTCAGAACCCTCCTAAGTTTCATAACCCTTCTCCAAGGCTTCTTGGGATGAGTCTTCACCTTTGTTAACAAAACTATCCCAATCACCAGGAGGATTAAGTTGTTTTAGTTCTTGGAGATCAAAAGCTTAATCTCCCATGATGCCTCAAGGAGTGTTTATTTCCTTCTTGTACAACTTTGCTCTTTTTTTTCAAATAATAATGAATAAAATATGTAATGTTCACAAGAAGTCCTCTTCTCAAATGTAACAGAAGGCAGAAGTGTTGGGCGAAAATGTAAACATACCTTCCTTCATAGGTAATGTATTGTATGATAAATTTAGTGACATCTCTCCATGATTGAGGGAGTGAAGACAACTTAGTCCCTTATCCATGAACCATTTCAACTGACTCCCCTCTCTACAAGAATTGTTTTTGTATTGGCTGTAAATCTGTGACCTTCATGGAAGCATCAGGAACATAATTTTCTCTAGACAATGGTAACCTAGTCACATCTACAATTGTGTCTACTGTGACAGAAAATCTCAAACCCCTAAGAGAGACTTGATTTCAGAAAAAACCAAGTGCAAATTCCCTAGCTACATCATTGTCACACCCGTGTAATCTTTTGAAATATACATCCCACTATGCCTACTCAAATATTTAATAATCTTCCTCTGCAACTCTTAGACATTCTATGGAAGTGGGCTCATAATGGTGTCAGCATTCTTGTGACATGATTGTGCTAGGAAGTTGGCATAGTATGAAAACTAGAAGACCAAAACCGCTAATCACAGAGATGGCAAGAAGGGGTTAAATGGGAATGGTAAAAATGTGAAATGGTAAAATGGTAGTAAAATAATGGAAATTTGAATGGTAAAATGACATACTATGATGAAATGATAGGTGAAAATAACTGTAAAGTATAGTTAGAAAACTAGAAATGATAGCTAAATCAGGAAAAAAATACTCCCTTTCCAAGTAATAATGTTGTGGATAACCATAGGGAATTTACTAAATACACCCTCCTCCCAGCTAAGTAGTTGACCCATCCATAGGGAAAGTCACCATTTTCTTTGAAATGCAAATACAAATAATAAATTGAAAAAGAACTTAAAACCTACCAATATACCAATTATCGAAGGAAAGCTAGAGATCGGGAGGCAGAGTTGATGGTGAAAAAGATAACGCTAGAGTGGTGGAAAAACAAATCATCATAAATGCACAATCATCGAAGATCCAATGGCATGGATGGAAAATATGTCAAAAATGATGATGGGACGTGAACAAAAGGGAATTGCATAAAAAAAATGACATGGAAATGATGATGGAATATAGAGAGAGATGGATGACAAGGAGGATGGAATGTAGAGATGATGAAATGGAGAGATGACAAAAATTGAAGAGTACAGCGAATCCATGGCGTGGTAGAAAATCCATAAAGGGAATGAGAAAGATCGACCCTGTTAGCAAAAGCAATAAAAATAATGCCAACATGGACTCAAAAGAGTGGATGGAGCACATGGATGTGACATTGTATGATGGGAGGCATCAGTACAATCCACCTGGAAACACCAAAACATGTACAACATCCACGGGCTAGGGATGAAAACACCAAGAAAGTATGAGAGCTAGCATGGAAAAGTGAAATTCTAGTGAAAAGACAAGAAAGGAGCCAAATATCTATCATGAAAGTGATAGGAAGGTTCCTGGCATAACAAAGGAAGGTAGAGAGGAGTCATGAAAATTGAAGACCAGGCAACCAAATAACTGGCCAATCTAGGGAAAAATAGAGAAAAAAAACATCAATATGACATAAAGGCATCACAGAATGTTGGAAATGCAAATCAATTCTTGCCACACTATAGAATGGGTAGTAGCAGGAAAAACCCCTAGAGGAAAGAAGTTCCTAGCACACTAGTGACAGTAAGAAAAAATTGCATTTTTGTCATTTTTTGAATGGATAACGACACCAGAGCGTTGACAAGTCGGTTTTCAGTTTGATACCACCTAGAAGCACCAAAAATAAGTTTTCACTTCCAAAATTATTATACAGTTATTACCTACCAGTAACCTAATTTTCAAGTAATAACTGGCCAACAATGCCCAAAGGTTTTCATTGTTGGATTTTTTATTGATTTTTTTTAACAATTTTATTTTGGAGAGGTGATAGGAACAAGAGTGAGTTCCCTCATCACATTACAAACAAAATTTTCTTTAGAAAGGGGTCATTTGTACAATTGCAAATAGTATTTGTTGACAATAAGAGCCATATGCTCTAAGTCCATAGTGCATAACTAAACAACACAATTATCATAAACAGTCTTGATCTTATAAGGATCGGGCCATCGAATGTAAATTTTCCTTTGAAGTCCTAGAACCAGGAGGCATACAACAATTCCCAGTCACTGGAGGTTGGAACGTGCGTTGACGAATGAAGCAATCATTCCATTTTGTTTGATATTGTTGCACCACCTCTGCATGAAAAAGGGCTTATTGACGCATTTCATCCAAAGAATGGAGTTGAGTGATTCTTTCCTTTTTGGATTTAGTGAGACTCATCCCCATTTGGAGAGCAGTGCAAAGAGTCTTCACTTCAAATTCAATGGGAAAAATAATAACCTTTTTTCATAAATAAGTTCATATGATGTCAAGCCGATGGTTATTTTCCAAGTCATCTTGTATACCCAAACTGCCTCAAGAAGTCTATCTGCCTAATCCTTCTTATGTAATGCCATAGTTTTTGTGAGGTTATTCTCCAACTCCTATTGGTCACCTCCACTTTCCCATTGGCTTGTGGATGGTACGGAGAAAATTTTTGGTGTTTGATTTCATATTCCTAAACCAAAGTTGCAACCAAATCGGATGTGAATTATGGTCCCCGGTCTATAAAAATTTCTCGTGGCGTTCCATATCTGGTAAAAACCTTAGAGTATAAGAAGTTAGCAAATTTTGTATCTCTAGCATGCTTCAAAGCTACTACTTCTACCCACTTAGTAATATACCAGAATATACTCTTTATTCCTAGAGGGAGGATTAATTGGTCCTACAAAATCCAAACCCCATTTCTCGAAGGGTTCAATCTATTACTACGATTGTAAGGGAATCTCATTGAAATGTGTGGGTCTGACCATACACTCACTTATTGAAATGATAAACATATATTTTACAATCCTTATGGATTGTTGGCTAATAATACCATGCAGTCAAAACTTTGTTAGCAGTTTGTTATGTTGCAAAGTTTCCTCCACAAGGCTCAGAATGACATGCATGGAGTATATCAAAGACATCCTCTTCTACAACACATTGACACATGATATTATCAATTCCAATATGAAAGATTAAACCATTAATCCAACTATATTGCCCACAAAGTCCTATAAGCTTTCATCGGTCTCTTGAAGAAAGTGGGGTGGAAATCTATATGTGACAAGGTAATTGGAAATGTCTACAAACCATGGGATTTTTACTGAAATGGAAAAACTATGTTCATCTGGGAAAGCATCATCCACAAGTATCGGTTCATTATCACACTACAAATTGGATAGAAAGTTAGCAACTACATTTTCAAGTCCAGGTTTGTCAATAATAGTGATATCAAATTCCTACCATCGAATCACTCTTCGTGTAACAACTAGCTTATTCATTAAGAATCTTATAGAAAAGTTATCTATATGTACAAAGACTTTATACCTAGTTATATAATGGCAAAATTTGTTTACCACATAAACTACAACCAAAAATTATTTTTCAATTAAGTGTAATTTACTTCTACACCAGTAAAATTCTTACTAATATAATAAATGGAATAAAAGAGAGAATCATCCTTTTCCCCAAGTACTGCTCCATTGAATTATTTGAAGCATCGGTATGGATGTGGAATGACAACTCCTGATTTGGTCCTCATAAAACTAGTGTAGTTATAAGCTTGCCCTTAATTTCTTCAAAGTCTTGTTGACATTTTTGTGTCCATGAAAAACCATCATCTTTACCAAGAAAAAGAAAAAGAGGTGAGGCAATTTTACTAAAATTTTGAATAAATATTATATAATATCTAGCATGACCCAAAAAAATACGAACATCTTTATGAGAAGTAGGCACAGGTAAGTCTTGAATTATCTTTACCTTTTTGGGATCTACCTCGATTCCTTTTGAAGAAATATAATGTCCTAAGACAATACCTTCAGTCATTGAGATGTGACACTTTTCATGACTCAAGGATAGATTAGTATCGATGCATCTTTTAAGAACCTTTTTAAAATTTACCTTTTCTTCCTCATATGTGTCATCATAAACAGTAAAATCATCCATGTAAACTTCCACACAATAGTGAATCAAATCAGAAAAAATACTCAAGACAACTCATTGAAAAGTAGTAGGAGCATTACATAACCCAAAAGATAAGATGTTATAAGAAAATGTACCCCATGGGTAAATAAAGGTGGTCTTTTCTTGATCCTCTAGGGCTATATGAATTTGATTGTAACCACTAATTTGTCAAGGAAATAAAAGTACTTCTTTCCAGAAAAGGTATCTAGGACTTGATCAATAAAGGGTAGTGTAAAATGGTCTTTCTTGGTAGCCTTATTAATGGCCCTATAGCCTATGCATATTCCCCATTTCCCATTCTTCTTGGGAACTGCCACAAGAGATGACCCATTAGCTATCAGAGATAGGATAGATGAATCCTACATTGAGTAACTTTTGTAGTTCATCTTTAACAATCTCTCATAGGATAGGGTTCAATCTTCTTTGTGGTTGTCTTACACCTGTCGACTTCCTTCCACTATATATATATGTGATGTGTGCAAGTGGTAGGGTGTATACCTCTCATATCCTGATAATCCCAAGGAAGGCATCTTTATGGGAGTGTAGCATAGCAATGAGATCTTCTAACTGTGAGGGGCTTAGGTTAGGGTTTATATTAAGCATTTTTCCAAGTAAAACTTCTATAGCCTAAGATTGGACAAGAGTATTTACAACAAGCAATTGGGAAGTAGATGAGGATGGATCAAATTTCCCATATACTAAGAATGGAATATATATTTAAGTGTGTGGTAATAACTGATGTAAATTAATGAAATGTTGAATAGATTGTGGATTACTAACTAATAGAAAATTCCCAAATGGGCAATTGTCATTTATACCCGAAGGCAAAATAATTTTTTCTCAAACATTATCAAACAAATAGTGATTTTGCAAGAAATTATTAAGAACATTGTCTTCTAATATTTCTTCAAAATCTCTACTTTGATCAATTGTCAAGATGGACAAAGATTCATCTAAATCACTATCGATCCACAACAGATTGTTTGTTTCTAATAAAGGTTGTGTTGGAGGTTACAATGTTATTTGCTTCATTTTTTCTCCATTTGAAATCACCATATTGTCAGACTTGTAATTAATAAAAGAATTAGTCATGGCTAACCAAGGTCTGCCTAAAATTAAGGGGTATCCCCCCAGCTTAATTTTTGGTTGTAAAATCATAAAATATGTGGGATATTCCCTAGACTCAATAGAAATGATAATTTCTCCAATCATACCTTCTGGATTTATAAGGGAATGATTTTCCATTTGTAAGACTGTTGGTATAGGTCTTAGTCCTTGAAGGGCTAGTTTCTCCTTAGTCTCATTTATCATTACATTTATGGTTGCTCCTAAATCCATAAGTGTATTTGGGATAACTATATTACCAATACGTACCTTTATCATTGGGCTCCTAGGATTTGTATACTTAGGAACATAAATCTTCCACAACATCAAATTTGTAAGTTGTCCAATGACTTGGATTATCTTGGGGTCTTGTTTCTTCTTTTGTTTTCTCCCGCATAGTTCTTTGATTGTTCTTGTATACATTGGAACATCTCGAATGACCTGCAAGAGAGAGATTTTAATATTAAAATTTCATAATTCATTCATGAAATCAAAACTTGATTGAGATGTTTCTTGTTGTTTCGGTTGTTCTTGAAACTTATCAAGAAATTGGGGCCTTGGTTTTTCTTCTACTAGATCAGTTGGAGAATCTTCTATCTTTGTTATAGTTGACTCTTGAAGATTCTTTCTTGATCGTAATTGTACACCATCAATTTCTAGTGTATTGACATGATAGGTTAGGTATCCTACCACATCATTATTGTAAACTGGTTGAGCCACCTTATTATTTGTATTGGGTGATGGTTGTGCGGGCATAGGCATTACTTTCAATGGTTGGGTTGAACTAGATGGTTGACTAGATGATGATGTAATAGGTGGTAAAAGTCATTGTGATTGCTGATAGGGATTTATTGCTGATGGTGGTGAATATGGAGGGTACAATTGATATTATGGATATGTTGGTGGTGGCACTCGCCATGCTTTCCATGATTGTGGAGCATGTGGCTATTGTTGTGTCCATTAGGGGTAGTGTGAAAGTTGTTTCCATCCTCCAAACCATCCAGGTTGGCTAGGGAAAGGATTTTGTTGATGAGAAAAAGGACTTGGAGGTGATGCATGATAATCAATTGGTGGCATTCCTCATGGTTTCCAAGGTCTCCTTTGGGCCATTAAGTAAATAGGCTCATCTATATATTCTTCTCTAGTCATGCCTATAGGAAGAAGTCGTAGAATGGTGTCTCTATTGGCATCTTCTAAAGAAGATATTTTCTTTTTTGTAGGGACACTCTTCACTATAATGCCTTTTACAAAAAATAGGAAAAAAGACAACAAGGGATTTTTTAGCCTATTCCTGCTTCTTTTGAGTGTTCAAGGTGTCGATTTGCTTACCCATCTGACTCAATAGATCAATTTTGAGGTCTTCGACCAATGTACCTAGTTCTCTTTTTGTGACACCTAATGTCCCTTCGAAAGAGACATGCTTCCTGGTGTACCCTCTTACTGAATGGGTGGACCCTGAGTAGTTCCTACAAACATCATAGATATCATCAAACCTCAATTTGGAAATATCTCCACCCCCATAATATTCAAAATATCCAAACATTCATCCCTAATCCCCCTAAGAAAGAGCATTTTTAGAGTGTCATTAATTAACCCTATTTTCCTAGTCCTTTGAAGAGTAAATAAGAATATTTTAAGGTAGTCTTCCAAGGTCTCCTCTTATTGTTGCATGATACAAAAGACCTCATCTCTGATTTCCTTGGTCTTGCAGTATTCTTCGTATTTCTCCAAGAATTTTTTCTTCATGTTATCCCAACTATGAATAGTTTCACGTCCTAGTCCCATAAACCATCAAAACGCTACATCCTTCAAAGTAGTTGGAAACCGTTTAAGTTTTTGTGCATCATTGTGATAATCATAGGTATGACATAAAATATCAAATTCAAAGAGAAACATATCAGGGTCTTCCATAGAAATACCTTGGAAAATGGGCAAGGTAGAGTGAGGTATGTTCTTCATGGGGCATCCTCTTATGAATGAGCAATGGGAAACTCAAAGGTAACAAGATTTTTTTTGTCCAATTCTCTTTCACCATTGTTTTTGTTGTTATCAACCATGGTTTCAAATGACCAAGGGGTGTAAAAAGATGAAAATAGCTTGGGGTCTTTGTGTATGAGAGGTTTACCTCTTTAAAGTTTGTAAAATTCTCAAAATAGTTTAACAACCCTCTTAAATAATTCTTCAAATGACTCCTATTGAGGACTAGAAGGAGACTCGACAGTGGTGGACTCAATGAAACATCTTTCAATATTCAATTCAAATAACTCTTTCTTAGATGTTGTGTGAACAATTAATGGTTTCAATTCATTTTGTGGGTTTTCTTGTTGTGAACTATTTCCTATATCCTTCTTAAAAAATCTTCTTTTACTATCTCTAATGTGATTCATGCATCTATATGATCTATAATAGAGAAAACCAAGGGTACACACCTAGGAAAGGTTGACAATCACATGGGCTTTCACCTTGGCGCACTTGTCCTAACTCAACTCACTAGGTTTTTAGGCCTTTAACACCTTTCCCTGGCAATGACACCAAAATGTTTGGACCAAACTGTGGACTAATGTTGGGAATAAACTATCCTTGTAATTTTATTAATTTGGCTAGATTTAATTCAATCCTCGGGAATTTCATGTTGATTACCTTATTTTGTTCCTAAGTGTCAGTCTGGGGATTGTAAACTCATGAAAGTTATTGTGGCTATGTGCCTAAGGGTTGAGACCAGTGAATTAAGTGAGGATGAATGTAGCTAACTCACATGATGATTATCTAATTAGAAATATGGTTTAATAACTGTATTTCTACTCTATGACAAGAAGTTACAAAAATTGTGCGAGGAAGTGTGACAAGAAGTTTAGCAGAGGCAATTAAAGAATATAAAAAAATGGAAGCAACTTCTTTGTTTAACCCAAAATAAACTCATTTCTACTCTTCTACTTTATAAATCATTATTATCAAATATAAGATTAATTAAAGAATGAAAATCAATTTGACTAACTCACAGAATGGAAATGTTACAGAAATACGAAATCACACGTTACATCCAAAAAATAGAAATATTACAAAAAAGAAAGGACACATTAACACACTAAATAAACTAACAGAATCACCGAGTGACCCAAGCAGTGGGCCCTTGCTCCCTGTTTCACTTGGTGATGATATAAGACGATTGATTCTATGCCAAAATAATCATCCACACATAGAGAAATATTCAAATGAAAGTAGAGACCAAATTTATTTATAGATTAATCATCACACACATTTAGTCTTTGTAATGCCCTACCAAGGAACCCAGAGGACAACACACAAACTAACAAAATAACCAAACATTTTTTATTTTTATTTTTAAAAAACATTCAATTACAACATGAGTACAAAAGAAACATCTACACAAAAGTCCTTAGGGTTATGTGACAACGTTACTTAAAAATTCACTAGTAAAGAACAACAAATCATTAAACTAATGTTATAAAACATAAAGACATACTATAACCTAGATGAGTGATATAGTTACATCAAGTGGGATTATGAAAAATCTCATAGCAACATAATAAAATTACAATAAGGTCTCACATACACACCATGAATGTATATAATATAGATGAAGATAATAGCACATCTATCAACCTTGTTCATGAGCATGCTCAACGTCCATCTTCATGAGCAAAGTAAAGTCAAGAAATTTTCATAAGAACAATATCATCCACGCACCACAACACCTGCAAGGGAAACCCAATGGAGGATATAGCATGTTACTCCCAACCATGTGGTACCCTAAGGTCCACCTCCTGTGCCAAGAGATAATATCATGTCCACAAAGACAAACAAACATGAAGACCAAACATTAACAACACATGGCTTGGCGTACACATCACGACATAGAGACATAATCCACATAATCACAAATAAAGCTCCCAATGTCTAACATAATAAAGGGTAACTCTACACAAGAGACCACATAACATGCATCAGGAAAGAGTGTCATCACATAGTTTATTATAGGTTACCCTGGAGAATCTTCCTAGACTACCGACCCTCATACCAAGTTACCCTGGCAGCCTCTACCAATTCTTGTCCCCTATACAAACTCATGTGGAATCGAACTACCTTTCAAGAAGACAAAGTAGATGATCATGCCATTCTAGGCCTTCTCAACCTACCCTTAATCCATACAAGCACTGAGGTGTTAGGTGAGGCATTCAAATTATCTAAATTATTTAATGAACACTACCCAACCCCTAGACATTTAATTAGGTTGTCACTGAATTATAAACTCCCGATAGGTTACCCTGGTTACCACTTAGGATTCTAGCCCCTATCAAAAGCCACTCTCCCTACTTACAATAACATAACTCATTAATAATTACAAAGGATAGCCATCATGCACATTAAACAAAACCATGAATGAACACATCTCAATCATGACATAGACCATTTAACATTCAAAAAACCTCCAAGGTAACAAATAAACCGAGCATGGCTAAATCCCAAATTTGATCATTGAAATTTAACATCAAAGTACAAGCATAATAAAAGCACTAATTGTAAAGGATCATTTGATTCACTAAATAACAATTCATAATTTAATTGCATAGCATCGTAACTCTAACTTCATTTATTTTAACATAAAATAACTAACAAACATATATCTTTTTTAACACACATGCTTACAATTCGTAAACGCAACATCCATATAATGTCAATCTAACTAAATAAGACTAGTGTTGATAGATGTTTAATCAGTGACTTCCAATCAATATATATGATGTCGGCACCATATATACGCATAAACAATAAATCTATAACTAATGGTTATCTACAATATTCCACCTTAACATCTAATTTCATCGGTATTGAATGCCAAATGGATGCCAACCAGCCACTATGCCTGAATGAAATCATACTAACAACTATCGTTAAGCATGCATAAGCTTCCCACGATGATGAAAATCTTGAAGGATAGCAATTAAAAAAAGATATAAAACCATAGTTCGATCTCTACGGCCAAAGGTATTCCAAATTTGCATTGTGTTGAGCTAAGAAGAAGTTGTAGTTTACAATAAAACTAAGCAACAAATCATTCAATATCATTGATACAACAAGTTCTTTAGGAGAATAAAATAAAACATGCAAGACTGATACAAGGCCGTAGCATAGAATGGTGAAAGGACTAAAATACATCGAATCACATAGCCTGAATGCCAGTATATAGTATACAAATCGATTTTATTTTAAACAACAAAATCTCCAAACTTATTATAAAGTGCATTCCATTGCATGTATGTCACAAGGCAAAATAAATACACAAAAATAATGAAGGCGCGGGGAGAAAGTCAAATTACGAAGAAATCATTTGTTTCATTATTCTCGTACACGACATCTAGACATCGAATATCAAATGTGGGATGATTTCTAACATCAAATTCCTATCATATGTATTACAAAGTATACAATGATGTTGCTAGTTCATTTAAGGACGATGATGAAGACATGGATGAGAAACAAAACCCAAGGAAAAGGTAAGTGAAGGAGAATCAAGAATCTCCAAGGCAACCCTACGATTTGATAATCGGGAGATGACTAAAGAAGAGCAACGTTGGAAACACCAAGAAGAATTTGCAAGGCAAAAGAATGAGGAGACTACAAGAAGATTGGCTATAGGGGCATTGGTATAGGAGATGGATATCACCGTTCAAGAGAGCTCATGATTCAAGTTGCTACGAAATATGATGTTTTTTGGTACCCATATACGACATTGTGGTTCCATTTCATGCAGCCACCATTAAGAGTGTTACAATCCAACAAGATGAAGGCAATTATTTATATAAGGATAATTTTGAATGATCCAAACATTGGCTTTAATGCAACTACATTCTGACATCGAAATTCCCTAGCAGTATTAATGTTAAGGTAATTTTCTTTAGATTTAAGGATTCAAAGCACATCAACTATGGGGTACAAATTATTAAATCCCACGAACGATCTGGAGCAACAAAAGAGTCTGAAAACTAACGAAATCTAAGAGATACAAACATGAAATCTAACTATGAGATTCGATTTTATCTCTCACATGCATAATGTTTAAGCATGCCAGAAATAACGTTCAAAGAAACATAATTTTATCCCAACAGTAACAAATACCATGCACAAAAAGAATGAACATAGAGAGAAATACCACAGAACAGATAGTTTTTCAAATCAAAGTCTACATATATTGGATTTATTGTTTGATGGTCCAGAGGTATATTGATAAAATGATTCTATCTACAAACATAATGGTGTGAAACATGGAAGATTACGAGAAATCTTTCAAGAAAAATAAATTAACAATTGTAAAACCAATTTTTATTACAGCTAGGTTTTAATAGCTTTCGTTTCCTAAAACAAATTTTCAATTATTTCAACACTAATCAACAACAATTTCATTTTTGATGTTTGTGCAGAAGATTCAGCAAACAAATTCTACCACAAGGAAGAACAAATACCATAAACAACATTCAGAAGCTACTATTCAAGAAAATTCAAATCAAAAGAAGAGAACTTGAAATATTTGCTCAAAATCGACGTAGATTGAAGCAAGAATATGAAAATCGGAACTCTCTATTTACCGAGATACACAAATCCTTCAAATCTAATTGTCCTAAACAAAATTCAACCAAAATCACAAGGAAGAAGCATTTTTCTTAAAAATACCATGAAATTTTCCCCCCAAACAGAATGTCCATGAACAATTTGCATAACCAAAGCTTTTAATTAATGTGAAACTTACTCATAATCACAGAACTTAACTAACTGTTAGAATGCAAACAAGTTTGATTAGTCAGTTCTAAATAAACAAGTACCCAAGATAACACTTTCTGACTCTAAGTCAAGATTTCATATATTTATTTATAATCCGTTGAAAACAAACCCTTCAATAATATCTACTTTTCATTTATTTAAATTTGCACATTAAAATTAACTAATATCTATTACTCAAAATTAACAATCACATTTAATTAAATATCCTATTTTATTAATTTAATTAATCAAACCTTAAACACAAATATTTTAAATTTAACATTTCAAGAACACTACACTAAATCAAATAGCTTATTTAATAAACCATTTAACTAATTAATTAATTTCCAATGTTGACACAAACACGAACAACACGACGAACCCAAATGACAATAACAATGACAGGTGATAAAACAGATAATCGTCCTATAAAGGAACGATGGCCAAACTAGGACCTAACATTATCTCCAAATCAACATGTTTCCATTGGGTCATTGCATGCTCAAACCTGATAAAACAGGTGGAGTCAATGCTCGGTACCTAAAAATTGCATCAAACAACACTGTCAAACATATATGCATAAACCGACAATCACACAGTGAAAGAGAGTTGCATCGTAGCAGGGTACTCACGAGTGAGTAATTCTACACTCTTCCCTTCACCAGGACTAAACATAATAGTTATGCATCATAAACAACATTAGATACTTAACTAGAACCACACCTATGCTCCAAAACAACATTAAACCAAAACATACACAATGTTCATCATAATTTCACCACATAAACATAATTTGATGATTTACAATGTCACCTATGTATCATCAACAAGATATAAAAATAACATAGTATCAGTGTGTCATAACAAAAATAAAACAACGTAGAATATAAAACACTAGAACAACAATGAATTGAACATAAACAAATTGAATCAAACTGCAACAACTGAAGGGACACTACATCCTTGCCCCCTAGGATAAGGATTACTCCTAGAAGCCTTCAAACAAATATGGATAAATCTCTCGCATATGTGTTGCATCCTCCCAATTAGATGATGCCTCATCACTAGGATCCCACTAGACACTGACTTGACCAACGTCTTGACCCTTGAGGGCGAGTCTCTTGTGCTAAAGAATTCCCACTGGCTCCAAAGCCAGCTTCTCATCCTCTACTTGTAATGCATTCCAATCGAGAACATGTGAAATATCAGGATGATAAGGTCTAAGAACAAATACATGGAATACATCATGAATGCATGACAAATTAGGCGACAAAGCAAGACGGTGCACTGTAGGACCAATCCTCTCTAGAATCTCAAATGGTCCAATGAAATGAGGCATGAGCTTAGAGCCTTTTCCATAATGGATCAGACTCTTCTGTGGATGGACCCAAAGAAATACTCGATCACCAACTGAGAACTAACTATCCATCCTATGAGCATCAACACACTTCTTCTGTCTGTCTCGCGCCGCTACCAAATGCTCTCTGATGTGATCAAACTATTGCTCCATATCCTGAAGCATCTCAGGTCCAAGTAGAACTCTATCCTCAAGTTGATCCTAACTCAATGGAGTCCAACAACAATTTCCATACAATACCTGAAAAGGAGGCATACATATGGAACTATGATACCCATTATTGTAGGAAAACTCCACTAAGTATAGATAATCTTCCCACTGTGACTGTTGATCCATAACATACATTCTGAGCATATCCTCAAGAATCTGGTTGACCCTCTTAGTTTTTCCATCGGTTTCTGGATGATAATTTGAATTGAAGTTCAACTGAGTACCTAAGGCATGCTGCAATGATGTCCATAATGCTGATGTAAACACAAGATCTCTATCTGAAATGATTCTATGAGGAATTTTGTGCAACCAAACAATATCCTCCATGAATATCTTGGCCAGAAAAGAGGCATTATAGGAAGAATGAATAGGAGAAAAATGTGATACCTTAGTCAACTTTTCAACAATAACCATAATAGCATCATGTCGAAGAGATGACATAGGTAAACCAACAATGAAGTCCACAGATATGATATCCCACTTCCATTCAGGAACAAGATGTGGCTGCAACAGTCTAGTGGGATGTTGATGCTCAGCCTTAACTCTCTAGCACTCAAGACATCTTGAAACAAAATAAATGATATCATGCTTCATTCCATGCCAAAAGTACAATTGTCAAAGGTTTGCATGCATCTTCTTAACACTAGGATGAGCTGAATAAGGTACTCGATGTGCCTTTGACATAATCAGAGTGTGAATACCTTTTGTATGTGGTACGTAGATATGACCCAAATTTCACAACAATCCATCTGACTTGAGAGTATATCCTATGAATCTACCCTCCAAGGGTCTACTTGATCCTAAATCTGTCTTCACCTCCTGGTAAAATCTATCTGTAGGAAGTGTTGCTAAAATATGACTCCTTAAATCAACTCCAAGAGTCATGACAGAAAGCTCATGCCTTCGCTGACTAAGAGCATCAACCACTATGTTCTCCTTCCCTTGGATAAACTTCACCTCGAATTCATACTCACATAAGAACTCCATCCACCATCTCTTCCTAGCATTCAAATTAGGTTGTGTGAAAATATACTGGAGACTACGATGATCACTGTGAAGCTCAAAACGGTGCCCCAACAAGAAATGCCTCCATCGAACTAGTGCATGGACAACTGCAACTAGCTCCAGATCATGAGTAGGATAGTTCATTTTGTGATCCTTGAGTTTGCAAGACTCATAAGCAATCACACAACCATCATGCATCAAAATGGCTCCTAATCCCTCCAAAGATGCATCAGTGCAAATGTAAAATTCTCTAGTAGGATCAAGAATGGCTAAGATAGACACTCTAGTCAACTTTTCCTTGAGTGTTTGAGAAGTTGACTGACACTAATCTAACCAAATAAATTTCTTCTCTTTCCTTTGAAGAGAAGTAATGGGATGAGCAATCCTTGAAAAGCCTTGAAAAAACTGTTTGTAATACCTGACAAGCCCCATCAAACTATGAACCTCTGATACATTGGTAGGCATGGGCCAATCAATGATGGCTTGGATCTTTGAAGGATCCACAACAATACCCTCTCTAGAGATAACATGACCAAGGTATTTCACTTCAGATAGGTAGAATTCACACTTCGCCAAATTCATGAATAGTTGATTCTCTCTCAAGTATTGCAATACCTGTCTCATATGCTCTTTGTGCTCCTTCATATCTCTCGAATAGATCAAAATATCATCAAGAAACACGAGAACAAAACGATCAAGGTATGTGTGAAATAAACCATTCATCAAAATCATGAAAATAGATGGTGTGTTTGTTAACCCGAATGATACCACTGTGAACTCATAGTGCCTGTAACGAGTTTGAAATGTCATTTTATGAATGTCATCTTTTGAAATGCACAACTAATGATAACCCAATTTCAGATCAATTTTAGAAAACACGTCAGCTCCCTTGATCTGATCAAAGAGATCATTGATTCTGGGTAAGGGATATTGATTCTTTACCATCACTTTATTCAATTGATGATAATCGATACATAATCTAAGAGATTTGTCCTTCTTCTTCACAAAGATGACAAGTGCTCCCCAAGGAGAAACATTTAGATGTATAAAACCCTTAGCCAAAAGTTCCTCCAACTGCAAATGAAGCTCTTCTAGTTCCAGTGTGGTCATTCTATATGGAGCTCGAGATATAGGCTCTGCTTTAGGAACCAAGCCGATTTTGAAATCAATGTCACATTTCAGTGGCATACCAGGAATATCACTGGGAAAAACATCTATAAATTCCCCAAGAATAGGGTAATCATCAAGAGATACCTCTCGACTCTCCCCTACCTCCAAGTCATTAACTGTTGCTGCAAATAGCTAACAACCCTAATGAATGCATCTCCTTAACTGCATAGCTTACATAACTTGCAAGGATATGGGTCTATACACACCAATTATTTCAACTTATACACCCGAAACATCTAAGCAATGTACTATCTTTTGTCAAAAATCAATCACTACATGATGGGTTTCCAAATAGTCCATACCCAAAAAAATATCATAAGAACCAAGACGTGTAACACAAAGATCTACTAAGGTAGATACCGATCCAATCCTTATTCCACAATCGTGAACAAAGGATTCCACTACTACCTTTGCTTTGGAGGCCAATTCTACCTACCACCTATCACCTTGCTTTACTTCCACGAGTCCACATCACTCAACAACAAAGGGTGAAATAAATGAATCAGAAGCTCCAGAATAAAAAAGGATAGAAACATTATTACCCTATAACTGACCTGAAGACTCAACCATAGTGTTCTAATGATCTGCTTGGCGGTTATCTACCGTAACAAAGACTCTGTGTGAACATCCTGCATCTCCAACTGTCAGCTCTGAAGCTGTCAGTCGCTAACCAAATCCTCATGTACCTCTCATAGGACACTGCCTAGCAATATGACCCTACTGATCACATGAAAAGGAACCAATACCTCTGCCAAAAACTCTACCACCTACTGGTGCATTAGATTTATGTCATTGCCTCTGCCAATTGTAGACTATGCACTCTATGCTGGCTGATCCTGACGGTTGCACTTGTTATGCCACCAGTTATGGTTCTTACCAGATTATGAACTGTTACCCTACTGATCTTGAGAATTTTTATTCCTCGATGGGTAACATTGTTGCTACTGCTGACCACCCTTAGTAGGTGCCTATTGGTTACAAGAGGAACCCCTTGTCTGATTCTGACTGCCTTGTAGACCCAAGCCCGTAGAAGGTGCACTACCTATCTAGACACCTGTATGTCTACCCAAAGCCATGGTCAGATTCTCCTCCACAAGTCATGCCTTCTCCATGGCTACCTCCATAGTCTTTGACTCAGAGACTAGGACTCCTCTGCTGATACGGGTGTTCAAGCCCCTAATGAAGTGTTGCACCGACATAGTCTCGTCATCCATAATTCTGGCATACTATGCGAGCTCATAGAACCTATGCTCAAACTGCTCAACTGACATGGCCATCTAATGCAGAACATGGAATTCATTTGCATGACAATGTCTCCAATGCTCATATAGGATAGGAAATGCGCTCTGAATCTCTCCAAAAACA
Source organism: Sequoiadendron giganteum (assembly GCA_007115665.2). Lineage (NCBI taxonomy): Eukaryota > Viridiplantae > Streptophyta > Pinopsida > Cupressales > Cupressaceae > Sequoiadendron > Sequoiadendron giganteum. The sequence continues at coordinate 415,981,018 of CM021101.1, read as the reverse complement.
TGTCCCATGAAATTGAACCAATCTCCAAATGAAGCTTCTACTCCTCCAACTACCACCATATAGAGGAAAAGCCTCTAAGATGTATAATGGAACATTTAGCTCTAGTGTTGCTACCACATGGATGCATAACAAAGCATCGTCCCAAGTCTATCATCCAAGTTTCCACCTCTAGACCACCACCTGTACTATCGAATGTGGGAGGGTGTGCCCTCAATAATTCTCTCATATGACCTGCACCAACGACATCCTACTCCATAGTCTACACAACTCTCCTAGGTGATTTTTCTTGTTCTCTAGCCATTTCCTTTCTAGCGTCTTGTCTAGGACCAAGATGAGCAAGAACCTCCTCAAGCAAGGGACGCAATAGAGCTCCCTTTGAACCCAAATAAATTGGATTTTGTTCCCCACTCACCTGATTAATCTGAGGATCCTGCTACTCTACATGATCACTAACATGAGAACTCTGAGGAGGAGTATCCTAGCGATTAGCCATACAACCACCACCTCGGCCTCTACCATGTGCTAGAACTGAAAATTTCCATTAAAATTCTAATTACTTTGCCTATTTTAAATCCCATCATTTTCCTATCTTTCTAATAATATTCCATTTTCCCCATCCATAATGTTCAAATACCTTTACCGCCATTCAAAAAGGCCAAAGTTGAATCATATATTTCAACCACCATTCTCATTATTCATGTCATTCACCACCTTACCGAGGCCTCCCACAATGGGCTCGCGGTATGACAGTGGCAATTAATAGGCACAAAACATTTACCGTGCCACCACGTGCGTTCTAAGCATAGACCATGGTGGTGTGGTGGATGGTTAACAGGTGGTGAGGCAACACTTACTACGCTACCACTGGTGGTCATTTCATAGACCACGGTGGCCGGGGTAAAAAGGAGGAAGCGATCAGAAGGCTTACCGCGGTACCGCACATGGTTCTAATGGAGACCGCGTTGACTACGGTAGATGAAGGTGGCAGTGAGGTAACCGACGAAGATGGCTACTATGATACCACTAGCAGTCAAGCCAGTGACCGCGGTAGTGCGATAAACCGTTAGCAGACAACAAAGCCGGCTACCACCACACCGTGACCGGCAATAGGGTGGACTGCGGTAATGTAGGTAACGGTGAGAGATAAATAAATTCTAATACCACCATACCGCCAGTGACAGAAACGAAGCCTGCGGTAGAGTGGTGGAGGAAGATAGACTGTCACAGTCAGACCGTAGTACCACTGACAGATGAAGTGAAGACCATGGTAAGGCGGTAAACAGCCAGAGTTGATAGTTAATGTCAAACCACCATACCACGGGGTGCAAACAATATGACCATAGTAGAGTGGTGGAAAGGGCAAAGCGTGGAAAAGTCAAAATACCACAAGGTGCAGACAGTTTGACCGCGGTAGAGCAGTAGGAATAAAAGAAAACTTCACAACAATATTTTAAATGAAATAAAAGGAAGGAAATATCTTAAAGTAAAATTAAAATTTTGACTATAGTTAGACATAATTGATTTGCCGATAAGGCAACCTAATCAAATATTGTATTTTATGTCTGAGAATATGAAACAGTTTTTACCAAGAACTGGAGGGTCACAACCCTTGGGATATCATGTATAAATATTTTGTAAAATCAGTTAAAGGGAAGAGATTTTTAGGTAGTTGGATAGGGTGAACAGTTGCTGAAATAAGATATTGTGATGTATATTATAAAATCTTTTCAGATCATATAATGAAGAATAATACATAGATTTGGTGAACAAATATTGGTGTCAGTTGTTTGTCAAATTAAACAATTATTCGACTGTCTCCAAGTTAGTGTTCCTTATTATTTGAATTCATTCCAAGTGAATGCTAAAATTCATCAGACACATTTGTTGTTCTTGTGTAATTTGCTTAATTGGTTTCTTCAAGTAGGATTTAAAATCCTTTTAACAGATTACTGTAATTTGGAAATTTCAATTGGATCAATAAGAAGAGTCTATAATTAAAGGCTTCCATATTGTCTCCAAACAATCCTATTAATTTATTCAAAACTAAATATATCAAGTATATGTTTCATTTTGTCAGTACACATTTGCTGCCACTATGTGACCCATTTTAATTAGTTCCTTCAAAGAAGGATTAAAACCCTTTTAGATAGATCATAGTAACCTAGTAGGCTTTGATTGGATCAATAAGAACAGTTTTTTCAGTCACATCCTTGCACGTTTATACCAGGTATAAACAAGTATAAGTGCCAAACAATTAGAATTGTATCCAGTTACTAGGTCACACATCATTTACATCTCGACTCCATTTACCCAATAGAAGTAGACACTAGTCATACCAATTCCATTCTAGGATTTCACAAAATCTTATCTATATATTCATATTTCAAACATCATTAGGAGTAGAAGTAGCTATTGAGCTTTTATCTATCCCTCACTGTTTTCCGTCAGGGATAGATAGCACAAGAAGGAATCATACATTTCAATCTACATCATTCACATAGGTTCACCTGCCTTGGTCTAGCAGAACCTAAAGAGAAGAAGGTTCAATTACATCAATTGGCCTTGTACATTTTCCAAAAGCATTGTGAGATCTTGGCAACCTCTCCTGGTTCAAACCTAAATTTTTGAGACCCAACAGTTTGGTGAATCTATTGGGGAATAGCTTGAGAAAAGTCTGGTGGCAAGCAGCCTTTCCATATAGAGTCATTGAAGATAGATTCATAGTTAGGAAGTTTGAAAAGTGACTTCGCTGGGTGAAATAATAACATTTTTATTTTCTCACTTTTAAAAGTGGGTGGCGACTCTGAATGAACAAGTGCATTGAGACTGATAAAATAAAATACAGATTAGAAATAAATCATCCTAGAGTTCAGACTATCACAATTACTCACAAAATGGAAGGAAAAAGGTCTTTGTACAAAGATGGTGATGGTCCTAATGACAAAAGTAAGTGGACTTACAAAAATGATCAGGGCAAGAAAGTGTCTAATGACCTGTGCCCAAAACATCAAAACTACCGGTGGAAATGCATAATTCATATGATACTTTTCAAATGAAAATAACCCATCTAAAGAACCTCACACTCATGAGGAGATGAGAAATCCCCTCTATCGAATAGACCCCAAGAAAGTTGAAGAGATCATGGCTAGATTTGAAGATGAAAGAGAAAGGAGATAGTTTGAATATGATCAGAAAGAAGCACTTCTTGAGGATGGACTTGGATATGAAACGACCTCTGAAGAAAATTATGAACTTATGGCTAGGGATAAAATAAATGCAAGATTGGAACGCAAGAGACAAGACGCAGAGAGAACAAGAATAGAACATGAGCAAAATCTTCAAGCAATAAGAGAACTTGAAGAATTGAAGTTGAAGAAAACTCGGATTAGAACACCAATGGCTAATTCACCCAAATATGTGCCACCTCATAAACAAGGGAATAGAAATATAGGACCCTCGAGTCCTCCACAAGCCCAACAAAATCAGCCAAGGAATCAGTATAAAACCTCAAATGTTCCACCACAACACCGAAGTACTCAGCCACCACCTTACCAGCAGCATGTGCCCCCACAAGGTCAGCAATATGTATCTTTGTCTCACAATAATCCATTGCACAATTACCCACACCATTCCAATCCTCCTCTTCCACAATACACAACTATGATAAGGTAGTTTGATTTGGTTGGATTTCAAATATGTCCTTACCCTTTGGACAACAGTTGGAGAAGCCTTGTCCCAAACTTTATAGGAAGTAGTGCAATTACAGCTGAAGAGCATTTAAGAAGCTTTAACGCTTTTATGCAGGATTTGGATATGCAATATGAATATGTGCAGATGAGGTTGTTTATGATGTCACTGATTGAAGATGCCAGAGACTAGTTTAATAGTTTTCCAATAGCATCTATTGATTCTATTCATGTGTTTTATGAACAATTTCTTGAGCAGTATGGGAATCAATATGCACCAAAATTAGCTTTGCATGAATTGGTGACTGATCAGAAGCATCAAAATGAGTCATCTTATGATTTCAACCAAAATTTTTCTAAATTGCATAATAAGATACCTCCTGGATCTAAATTAGTCGATCCTGCTACATTAAGTATTTATTTAAAAGTGTTTGATCCTAAGACAGGATATGAGCTTAGGAACAGGGGTCCCAAAAATTTGGCCGAAGCTCAAAGGATAGCACTCACTATTGAAAATAACAGGAAGGCTGCAGGGATGATTTCCAAGAGAGGTAACCCTAGGGTTCCCCAATATGCTCCTCCAAATAAATAGGAAAAAACATATAGGAATGAAAGGCCAAGACTACATGACATGCCATATAATACAATTTGATGAGATGGAAAGCCAATGATGGATAATAGGCCAAGAAATAAAGAGACACCTGATCCTTTAAAGAAGAGAGGGACATACATGGTTGATAATAGTCCTTGGTGTCCGGTGTGTGACTTGCCACACTCTTCAGAGCATTGTGTTGTAGCTCAGTCAGTGCCAGGAAAAGACATAGTAGAAAATGATAATGAAGAAGATCATAATATCTATTTGACTTCTCATACACTTCACTCAGCAGAATAACAGTATTCATCTTCAGAAGAAGGAGGGTATGAATATGATGTTGATCATCAAAAATATAATGTTCACATGGCAGAACAACAAGTTTTTTCTGACTATGAGGAAAGTGATGATGAACAAGGTTCTCTTACTACATCATATCAAACCAATAAGGGAAATATGAGGAGACCATATGAGGAGGAAATCAAAAGATTGACCATTGCAGCAGTTGAACAGGCTAAAAGAAAGTATTGGTTGAGAAATAGAACAGTGAATGAGAATGAAAGTGTTCCAAGAGGAATATTTTTGAAAAATGAAAAGATATCCCATGAAATATCAAAAGGGACAGATGATAAGCACTCTGATAAAAAAGAACAGAAGCATGTCCCTAAAGAAGGAAATAAAGAATTTTCTAAGGACAAGCAAAAGCTAGATCAGGCACCCAAAGGGGAAAAAGAGGAGAACAAAGGAGAGCCAATAGAGCAAAAGAAGGTGATCAGGACTGAAGGTACATCTTTTGACTTCGTGCAAGCTTTTTCCTAGGTAAAAATGTATGTCCCATTACTTGAAATGATGAAAATTAAGGAGTATATGGAAAGTGCTATTCAATTAATGTCTAGTGGGAGGAATCAAAATGTGAACTTTGAACAAAAGGAGAATCTTGGAGTTGTTGATAAGAAAGGAAAAATAAAAGTTTCAGAAGTTTTCCTAAATAATGCATTGATGAATACGCCACAAATTAATCCATTTTTTACTACCCTACTCATAAATGGTAAACTGGTAAGAAATTACATGATAGATTCAGGTGCTTCTATGAATATTATGCCAGTAGGGGTAATGAAACAACTTGGTATGTGGATAGATATTGAGGGTGGTAAATGTTATGCCATGGATTGTAGGCTTGTCCCAATTGTGGGGATTATGAAAAATGTAGAAGTAAAACTAGCAACCTACCCACAGGAAACCTATAATATTGATATAACTGTGATTGATACACCTCCTCATTTTGGAATGCTTTTGTTAAGACAATGGACTGTAGCAGTTGGAGGTAATGTACAGTTTGATTTATCATATGCCACAATACCAATTAATTGTGAAGAAGTAAAGTTGTATAGAGAACCAAGAATGAATCAGATTGTTGAGTATGTTCCTCAAGAACAACTTAATTGCTTTTGTGATGTGGATTTAGGGAGTTTCAGAGTAGAATTGTCCCAGCCATAATTAGTGAATACTGACCCAATTGATAAGCTTGTTTCTAGAAATCAGCAAGGTGTGTGGAAAATGTATTTTGATGGGGCATGCAGTCAAGAAGGTAATGGAGCTGGGATAGTTTTCATATCACTAGAAGGTACAACATTTAATTATTCATTTTTTTTGGCTTTTGAATGTACAAACAATGTGGCAAAGTATGAAGCCTTGTTGATTGGTTTGAACATGGCTATCAAACATAAGATTAAGTTGTTGTCTGACTTGGGAGATTTTGAGCTAGTTGTGTCACAAGTTAGATCAAAGTATGCTGCAAAGAACAAGAGGCTGAAACAATATAGAAATGTTGTGTGGGATACAGTGGAACTATTTGATGCATTTTCAATTGATTGGATAGATAGATCTAAAAATTTAATGGCTGACTTTTTGGCTAATGTTGCCTTAAAAGAAAGATGATATCACTTTGGCAGGAGTGTCTCAGGTTGAATTCAAAACAAGACCAGCAGTCCCTGACAACATATATAGTTGGAAAGTTTTTAATGATGATACTAACCTTTTGAAATATCTTCATTGTATAGATTAGTATGAGGCACAGGAGATAGATTTCAATGCTTTTGTGGAAGAAATGGATGGGAAACAGACTATATTTGGGAAAGAAGTTTTGCAGCTTAAAACTAACAAGCTTCCCAAAGGGCTTGTGGCATTGGAGAGAGTGTATGATGGGAGTGATCGTTCTCTCATAAAGCAAACACCTGTTAAGAAAGAAGATATTGAAGAAATAAATCTGGGAACTAAATTAGCACCAAAAAGGGTTTATATTGGAAAGAAAATAAGCCCAACTATCAGGAGAATGTTGATTACATTGTTGAGAAAATACAGGCATGTGTTTGCTTGGTCTTATGAGGATTTGAAGGCATATAGAGAAGATCTTTTTCAGCATGAGATTCCACTTAAGCCAGACACGGCCATTCAGACAGAAGCAGAGGCCTATCAACCTAACTCTGGAACCTAAGATGCAAGAGGAGCTAGCAAAGCTCAGAGATGGAGGTATCATAAAATCCATTAGGCATTCAATATGGGTCTCAAATTTGGTTCCAGTCAGGAAGAAAAATGGGGACATAAGACCGTGTGTAGATTTTAGAAATCTAAATGTTGCTTCCCAAAAAGATAATTATCCTCTTCCAAACATGGAGGCAATATTTCACAAAGTAACAAGGTCTGAGCTATTTTCAATTATGGATGGATTTTTTGGATATAACGAGGTCAAAGTCAAAGAATCTGAGCAGTACAAGACAAAATTCACTACACCATGGGGAACGTATGTCTATGTAAGAATTCCATTTGGTCTCACAAATGTAGGAGCTACCTTTCAAAGGGCCATGGATGTGGCATTTGCAGATCTAATCAATGCTATAATGGTGGTGTATCAAGATGATCTCACTTCTTATTCCAAAAAGGTAGTGAATCATGTTGGGGACTTGGAGAAGATCTTCATCAAATCTTTGGAATATGGTATTAGTCTTAATCCTAAAAATGTCATTTTGCTATCACAAAGGGTAAAATTTTGGGGCATATTGTGTCAAGAGATGGGATTAGGATAGATCCTGAAAGAGTAGATGCCATAGATAAAATTCCCATTCCCAAAACTGTCAAAGCAATCCAATCATTCTTTAGCCAAATTAATTTTGTTGAGATTGTTAAACCTTTATCTAAGATGTTGAAAAGGGGAGAAAATTTGGATTGGACTGCTGAAGCTATGGATTCTTTCATATCTATAAAAGGAGCTATCAAAGAAGCCCTTATCTTGAAGTCCCCTGATTTTAGTAAACCATTTCAGATATTTTATTTTGCTTCATTTTACACCATAGTAGTTGTCATGTTGCAGAAAAATGATGAAGGCCATGAGCAGCCTATTTCCTTTTTCAGCAAGTCTTTGCAGGGGTCAGAATTAAAGTATGATATTAAGGAAAAATAGGCTTATGCATTGGTCAAAGCAGCAAAGGCTTTCAGACCTTATCTTGTTGGTGCTAAGGTAATTGCTTATGTCCCACATGCAGTTGTGAAGGATATCTTGGTGCAGACAGAGGTGATAGGGAAAATATGTAGATGGATTAATAAAATCCAAGAGTTCAATATGGAGATTCAGATTACCAAATTAGTAAGAGGACAAGGTCTGGCTAGGCTAATGGCATAAAAAAATATTGAAGCAAACCAAATCTGCAATGTAGAAGGTAAGCAAGAGGTTGTAGCAAGTATTGAGCATACTCCATGGTATACAGATGTGATGTATTATCTTAAACACATGAAATGTCCTAAAGGGCTGAATGATAATCAAAGGAGAACTTTGAAGTTGTAGGCTTCTAAATATGTTTTTATAGAAGGGGATTTATTTTGGAAGAATAGGGATGGCATATTGCTATTATGTTTAGATGAGTCCCAAGCAAGACATGTCTTGAGAGAAATGCATGAAGGGGTTTGTGGAGGCCATTATTCAGCTAAGACCACTACACACAAGATTCTTAGGGCTGGTTATTATTGGCCTAAGGTGTTCAATGATTCTTTTACACATATGAGGAAATGTGAAGCTTGTCAGAAATTTTCAGGGAAGTTGGAGTATCAAGGAGAATTGCCACTTAGACCTTTGCAGGTAGAAGCACCTTTTCACCAATGGGGAGTTAATTTCATTGGAGAAATACAAGAAAGATCAAGTGGAGGACACAGATGGATACTGGTGGCCACATATTATTTTACTAAGTGGGTGGAGGTTGTCCCAACTAAGCAAGCAACAAGCAAAGTAGTGATGAAATTTCTGATGGAGAATGTTATAACCAGATCTGGCACCCCAGTTAGATTGATCACAGTTAATGGGATGTGTTTTGGATCTGATGAGTTTAGAGATTTTTTGCAAAACATATGGCATTAATGTTTCTTATTCTACCCCATATCATCCATAAGAAAATGGTTAGGCAGAATCAAGTAATAAAAGTCTTTTGAAGATAGTGAGAAGGATGCTTGATACAAATAAAAAGGCATGGGATTCAAAGTTAATATTGGATGTATGGGCAGATAGGATTACAGTGAAGAAGGCAACTGGAAAATATCCATTTGAATTGGTGTATGGGACACAAGCTAGGATGCCACTGCAGAACATTTTTCCAGTTTATAACTTTATCCTACAAGAAGATTTGGATATTCCTCAATCTATGGAGGAAAGAATGGAACAGCTTGCAAAACTTGATGAAATAAGAAGAATGGCTCAGAAGCAGAACATGAAGTTATAGTCACAAATGAAATATCTTTTTGATAAAAAGGCCAAGAAGAGGAAGTTTGAAGAAAATGACCTAGTGTTTATGTGGAATGCTCGGTGTCAAGAGAAGGGGAAGCATGGAAAGTTTGAAGCTTTATGGCTGGGCCCTTTTATGATAACTGGTAAAGGAGGTGAAGATTCATATTTCCTATAGAACATGTCTGGAGAAGAGTAGGAGTTTCCTATACATGGGCAATTCCTGAAGCATTTCTTCTCTTAAGGAAGAGCAGAGGGTTAAGGATTGTCAGTGCATGGACAATTCTACATAAACCTCTTTAAACATTCTTTTCCATGCACAGTAGTTTTAGAAAAAAAAATTGAAGGGTCTGGGTTTGCTAGTACATGGACATTCCCAGAGGTTCCCTTTTTGAAAACTCTATTTTCTTTCCATGTACGGTAGTCTAGGGTTTCTCCATTTTCCGTTTTTCATTTTTCATCTCCTCCATGCTCCTTCATCCCCTCCATCTTTCATAGCCTTCATTTTCGTGTTCAGTTATGTCTCGGTTTGCTCTCCTAGATAATTTTGGATCCTTGTACTGATTTGCAAAATCACTCATCCCCAATAGGAGCCACTGTTAGAACTGAAAATTTCCATTAAAATTCTAAGTTCTTTGCCCATTTTAAATCCCATAATTTGCCTATCTTTCTAATAATATTCTATTTTCCCCATCCATAATGTTCAAATACCTTTACCGCCATTCAAAAAGGCCAAAGTCGAATCATATATTCAACCACCACTCTCATTATTCATGTCATTCACCGCCTTACTGCAGCCTCCCACAATGGGCTCGCGATATGGCAATGGCAGTTAACAAGCAGGCACAAAATAGTTATCGTGCCACCACGTGTGGTCTAAGCATAGACTGCGGTGGCGCGGTGGATGGTTAGCAGGTGGTGAGGCAACACTTACCGCGCTACCACTAGCGATTATCTCACAGACCGTGGTGGCCACAGTAAAAAGGAGGAAGTAGTTGGAAGGCTTACCATGGTACCTCACACGGTTCTAACGAGGACCGCAGTGACTATGGTAGATGAAGGTGGTGGTGAGGTAACCGGCAAAGATGGCTACCGCGGTACCGTTGGAAGTCAAGCCAGTGACCAGTAGTACGGTAAGCTATTAGCAAACAACAAAGTTAGCTACTACCACATCATGATTGGCCATAGGGTGGACCGTGGTAATGCAGGTAATGGTGTGAGATAAATAAATGCTAATACCACCATACCGCCAATGACAGAGATGAAGCCTGCAATAGAGTAGTGGAGGAAGATAGACTATGACAGTCAGACCGTGGTACCCCTGATAGATGAAGTGAAGATCGGGGTAAGGTGGTAAACAACTAGAGTTGACAGTTAATGTCAAACCACCATACCACAGGGTGCAAACAATATGACCACGGTAGAGCGGTGGAAAGGGCGAAGCGTGGAAAATTCAAAATACCGCTATACCACGGGGTGCAGATAGTTTGACCGCAGTAGAGCGGTAGGAATAAAAGAAGACTTCATAGCAATATTTTAAATGAAATAAAAGGCAGGAAATGTATTAAAGTAAAATTAAAAGTTTGACTATAGTTAGAAATATTTGATTTGCCGATAAGGCAACCTAATCAAATATTTTCTTTTCTGTCTGAGAATATGAAACGGTTTTTACCAAGAACTGGAGGGTCACGACCCTTGGGATATCATGTATAAATATTTTGTAAAATCAGTTAAAGGGAAGAGATTTTTAGGTAGTTGGATAGGGTGAAGAGTTTCTGAAATAAGATATTGTGATGTATATTATAAAATCTTTTTCGATCATATAATGGAGAAGAATACATAGATTTGGTGATCAAATATTGGTGTCAGTTGTTTGTCAAATTAAACAATTATTCGACTGTCTCCAAGTTGGTGTTCCTTATTATTTGAATTTATTCCAAGTGAATGCTAAAATTCATCAAACACATTTGTTGTTCTTGTGTAATTTGCTTAATTGGTTTCTTCAAGTAGGATTTAAAATCCTTTCAACATATTATAGTAATTTGGAAATGTCAATTGGATCAATAAGAAGAGTCTATAATTAAAGGCTTTCATACTATCTCCAAACAATCCTATTAAGTTATTCAAAATTGAATATATCAAGTATATGTTTTATTTTGTCAGTACACATTTGTTGCCACTGTGTGACCCCTTTTAATTGGTTCCTTCAAGGAATTATTAAAACCCTTTTAGATAGATCATAGTAGCCTAGTGGGCTTTGATTGGATCAATAAGAAGAGTTTTTTCAATCACATCCTTGCACGTTTATACCGGGTATAAAAAATTATAAGTGCCAAACAATTAGAATTGTATCCAGTTAGTAGGTCACACATCATTTAAATCTTGACTCCATTTACCCAACAAAAGTAGGCACTAGTTATACCAATTCCATTCTAGGATTTCACAAAATCTTATCTATATATTCATATTTCAAACATCATTAGGAGTAGAAGTAGTTATTAATATTTTATCTATCCCTCAATGTTTATCATCAGGGATAGATAGCACAACTAGGAATCATACATTTCAATATGCATCATTCACATAGGTTCACCTGCCTTGGTCTAGCAGAACCTAAAGAGAAGAAGGTTCAATTACATAAACTGGCCTTGTACGTTGGACAAAAGAGTTGTGAGAGCTTGGCAACCTCTTGTGTTTCAAACCTACATTTTTGAGACCCAACACCACGACCCCTACCTCAACGTCTAGGCATTGTCCTACACAACACCAAATGACAAGTCTCAGATCATAAGGCATGAAAGGAAAATAGGAAAGGAATAACTTCAGAGTCTAAGAAAATAGAACAACCTAATGGGCTCACAAGAACCAGAGTACCTAGTGTTGAACCTGGCTCTAATATCAAACTGTAATGCCCCCACCAAGGAACCTAGAGGGCAACACAAAAAGTAACAAAATAATCAAACATTTTTTCTTTTTCTTTTTTAAACATTCAATTACAACATGAGTACAAAAGAAACATCTACACAAACATCCTTAGGGTTTTATGACAATGTTAGTTAAACATTCACTAGTAAAGAACATCACATCATTAAACTAATGTTATAAAACATAAAGACATACTATAACCCAAATGACTGATATAGTTACATATTCAAGTTACATCAAGTGGGATTATGAAAAATCTCGTAACAACATAATAACATTACAATAAGGTCTCACATAGACATTAGGAATGCATATAATATAGATGAAGATCATAACACATCTGACAACCTTGTTCATGAGCATGGTCAACATCCATCTTCACAAACAAAGTAAAGTCAAGAACCTGTCATAAGAACAATATCATCCACGCACCACAACACCTCCAAGGGAAACCCAATGGAGGATATAGAACATTCCTCCCAACTATGTGGTACCCTAAGGTCCACCCCCCATGCCAGGAGATAATATCAGGTCCACAAAGACAAACAAACATGAAGACAAAACATTAACAACACGTGGCTTGACGTACACATCATGACATAGCGGCATAATCCACATAATCACAAATAAAGCTCCCAGAGGCAATAACATAATAAAGGGTAACGCTACACAAGAGACCACATAACATGCATCAAGAAAGAGTGTCATCACATAGTTCACTATAGGTTACCCTGGAGAATCTTCCTAGACTATCATACCTCATACTGAGTTACCCTGGAAGCGTCTACCAATTCTCGACTCCTATACAAACTCATATGGAATCGAACTACCTTTCAAGAAGACAAAGTAGATGATCATGCCATTCCAGGACTTCTCAACCTACCCTTAATCTATACAATCACTAAGGTGGTAGGTGAGGCATTCAAATTATCTGAATTATTTAATGAGCACCACCCAACCCCTAGTACATTTAATTAGGTTTTCACTGAATTATAAACTCCTGATAGGTTACCCTGGTTACCACTTAGGATTCTGACCCCTATCGAAAGCCACTCTCCATACTTACAATAACATAACTCATTAACAATTACAAAGGATAGCCATCATGCGCATTAAACAAAACCATGAATGAACACATCTCAATCATGACATAGACCATTTAACTTTCAAAAAACCTCCAAGGTAACAAATAAAAAATGCATGGCTAAATCACAAATTTGATCATTGCATTTGAACATAAAAGTACAAGCATAATAAAAGCACTAATTGTAAAGGATCATTTGATCACCAAATAACAATTCATAATTTAATTACATAACATCGTAACTCTAACTTCATTTATTTTAACATTAAATAACTAACATATATATATATCTTCTTAACACACATGCATATAGTTCGTTAACCCAACATCCATATAATGTCAATCTAACTAAATAAGACTAGTGTCTATGGATGTTTAATCAGTGACTTCCAATCAAGAGATATGGTGTTGGCACCATATATACACATAAACAATAAATCTACAACTAACGGTTATCTACAATATTCCACCTTAACATCCAATTTCATCGGCATTGAATGCCAAATGCATGCCAACCAATGACTATGCCTGAATGAAATCATACTAAGAGCTACTATTAAGCATGCATAAGATTCTCGTGACGGTGAAAATCTTGAAGGACAACAATTAATAAAAAAGATATAAAACCATAGTTTGATCTCTACAGCCAAAGGTATTCCAAATTCGCATGGTGTCGAGCTAGGAAGAAGCTGTAGTTTACAATAAAACTAAGCAACAGGTCATTCAATACCATTGATACAACAACTGCTTCAGGAGAATAAAATAAAACATGTAAGACCAATACAAGGCCATAGCATAGAATGATGAAAGGACTAAAATACATTGACTCACATAGCTTGAATGCCAGTAGATTGTATACAAATCAATTTTCTTTTACACAACACAATCTCCAAACTTATTATAAAGTGCATTGCATTGTATGCGCGACACAAGGAAAAAAAATACACCAAAACAATGAAGGCACAAGGAGAAAGTTAAATTACAAATAAATCAACCATTTCATTATTCTCGTACATGACATCAAGATATCAAATATCAAATGTGGGATGATTTCTAACATCGAATGCATATCATATGTATTACAAAGTATACACTAATGTTGCTAGTTCATTTAACAATGATGATGAAGACATGGATGGGAAATAAAACCCAAGGTAGAGGTAAGTGAAGGAGAATCAGGTATCTCGAAGGAAACTCTATGATCTGATAATCAGGAGATGACTAAAGAAGATAAAAATTGACAACACCAAGTAGAAGTTGCAAGGCAAAAGAATGAGGAGACTGCAAGAAGATTGGCTATAGGGGAATTGGTACAGGAGATGGATATCCCATTCAAGAGAGCTCATGATTGAGGCTGCTACAAATATGATGTTGTTCAGTACCCATATACAGCGTCGTGGTTCCATTTCATGCAGCCATCATTAAGAGTGTTACAAGCCAACAAGATGGAGGATATTCTTTATATAAGGATAATTTTGAATGTTACAGATGTAGAATTTAATGCAACTACATGCTGACATAGAAATTCCCTAGCAGTATTAATGTTAAGGCAATCTTCTTTAGATTCAAGGATTCAAAGCACATCAACTATGAGGTACAAATGATTAAATCCCACGGATGATCTGAAGCAATGAAAGAGTCTAAAAACTAACAAATTCTAAGAGATACAAACATGAAAATTAACTATGAGATTCAATTTTATCTCTCACATGCGTAACATTTAAGCATGCCAAAAATAACGTTCAAAGAAACATAATCTTATCTCAACAGTAACAGATACCACACACAAAAAGAACAAAGGTAAAGTGAAATACCACATAACAAATAGTTTTTCAAATCAGAGTCTAGATATATTGGATTTATCATTTGATGGTGTAGAGGTATATTGTTAAAATGATTGTATCTACAAACATATTGGCATGAAAAATGGAATATTATGAGAAATCTTTCAAGAAAGAGAAATTAACAATTATAAAACCAATTTTTATTACAACTATGTTTTAATAGCTTTCGTTTCCTTAAAAAAATTCTTCAATTATTTCAACACTAATCAACAACAATTTCATTTATGATGTTTGTACAGAAGATTCAGCAAATGAATTCTACCACAATGAAGAACAAATACCATAAACAACATTCATAAGGCTACTATTCAAGAAAATGCAAATCAAAAGAAGAGAACCTGAAATAGTTGCTCGAAACTGACGTAGATTGAAGCAAGAATCTGAAAATTGAAACTCTCTATTTACTGAGATACACAAATACTTCAAATCCAATTTTCCCAAATAGAATTTTCGTGAACAATTTGCATAACCAAAGCTTTTAATTCATTTGCAACTCACTCATAATCATAGAACTTAACTAACTGTCAACATGCAAACAAGTATGATCAATCAGTTCTAACTAAACAAGTACCCAAGATAACACTTTATGACTCTGAGTCAAGATTTCAAATATTTATTTATAATCCGTTGAAAATAAACCCTTCAATAATATCTACTTTTCGTTTATTTAAATTTGCACATTAAAATTAACAAATATCTATTACTCAAAATTAGCAATCACATTTAATTAAATATCCTATTTTATCAATTTAATTAATCAAAACTTAAACACAAATATTTTAAATTTAACATTTTAACAACATTACACTAAATCAAATAACTTATTTAAGATAACATTTAACTAATTAATTAATTTCCAATATTGACGCAAACATGAACAACAATAACAATGGTGGGTGACTAAAGAGATAATCTTCCTATAAAGGAACGATGGCCAAAGTAGGACCTAACATTATCTCTGAATTAACATGTTTCCATTGGGTCATGGCACGCTCAAACCTGACAAAACAGGTGGAGTTGATGCTCGGTACCTGCAAACTGCATCAAACAACATTGACAAACATATATGCATAAACCGACAATCACACCATGTAAGAGAGTCGCAACGTGGCAGGGTACTCATGAGTGAGTAATACTACACCGTCCCCTTCACCAAGACTAAACATAACAATTTTTCATCATAAACAACATCAGATACTTAACCAGAACCACAACTATGCTCCAAAACAACATTAAACCAAAACATACAGAATGTCCATCATAATTTCACCACACAAAAATAATCAGATGATTTACAATGTCACCAATATATCATCAACAAGATATAAAACTAACATAGTATCAGTGTGTCGTAACATAAATAAAATAGCGTAGAATCCAAAAAAACTAGAACAACAATCAATTGAACAAAAACAAATTAAATCAAACTACAACAACTAGAGGGACACTGCAGTCTTAGATATATATACTAAGTGATATGCCACAAATCAATAGAGTTTGGGTTTTTTGTGGCCTACCGACAAAGTTTAATCAGAAATAGGTTATCGGCCTATGACCAATAAACAAAAATTATCTTTGATAGAACAAAAATATAACTCAAAATTAATCCTAAGAAAAATGACATCAACAATCATTCCAGTATAACTCCATTCTTCATTAGTCCTTTGCCTTCCATGTACTCACTCAACTGATCTGTCCCTTTAACTATCCCTTGCCATTTAATCATAAAATGATTAACATTCTTTCAAATAATTAGCATTTGGGATAGTTTTAATTCCTTATACAACTTATTAAATATATCTATTTTCCTACAACAAATGGTGTCAGGAAGTATAAACAAGGCAATGTAAATAGGGGTAAAAAGATAAATAAGGGATGAAATAACAAGGCCTCATTTTCTCCCATAAAAAACTAGAGGGTTGTATAGAATAGATTTGTAGTCATCCTTTTCATTCAAAACATCAACAAACAACTTTGGTCATCTTCATTTCATGTCACTAGTTCATTTTGGGACTTGTCTAAACACCTTTTAGTCATCATTGGATCAAACTCAACCACATCAATATTAACATCACAAATCCATTCTAAACAATAACCTAAATTTGAAATTTCTCACTTTTGGTTTAAATCGCAACCTCATCTCCTATTTTAGCTCTTTTCTTGAGAAAAACTTTCTTCCTTCAAGTATTTAGTTGAATTAGTGTCAAAACATTATGAGTTAACTTTCTTTGCATTCATTAGTCTACTCCCAATTTTTGTTAATCTCATTATTACTTTCCTTAGCTTGGACTCATTTGTCTAGGACAAGCATGGATCATGCCCAAACACACTTAAACAAGAGATTTGGTCAAAACAAGATTTTCCTATATTCAAGGTTTCACATACCCTCTTCATCCAAACACATTCAACATTGGTCCAAAATCAACATCTCAACAAAACCATCTTCATCCAAATTCATCACCCACATCTCATAGGGTTATTACAAGTTTTATGGTCATAATGAGATATCAACATAAGAAGAACATGGATAAAAATACTAATGGTTCTATTGTATATACCACCATGAGTGCTAGGGACCAATCCCTAGGAATGCTTGGTTCCAATCCTAAAGGGTTTAGTCCAAAGAAAATTCAAAAGAACCCCAAAAAAAATGAAATAGAAACAGTATACCTAGTTAAATGTGAGAGGTTCACCAAGCCCCATGAATTTACCCTCGAAGAGTTATTAGAGATTTCACAAGACCCCTCTCTTTCTAGGGAAACGGATGTTATGTTAAGGCTTGATCTAGATCAATACATGCCAAAAACTTACACAAGGTGGTGCTAAACTCCCTACAAAATTTTATGTTGATCAACTTAGGGACCAATTTTTTTCACATATAGTAATGAGCAATAACCCCCAAACCAATGAACCATTGGCACATCATACTATAAAAAAAATATCAGATCCTTCTTTATCAAATGTACCAAGTAACCTTGTGATCAATCTATTTGGAATAGATCAAAAAAAATTGCAAACCAATATGTAAAATTTTTGTATAGTAATCAAAGTCTAGGAGGTCAAAAAAACCTAGGCTTTCAAAACACAAACAATCCACCCATATACACAATCCAACCTAATCCTAATATTCCAAATACAAACATGATGACCTATGAGATAAATCAATTTACGATACCGCCTTCATAAAACATATACTCAAATATTCCTCCACCTCAATCTCAACATCAACAACCTCAACAACCACTTCCACCTCAACATCAACAACAACCTCAACAACCACCTCAACATCAACAACCTCCTCAACACAATATCATTCCACCTCAACATCAAAAAACTCCTCAAAAATTGTCATTCCACCTCAACATAGACAACCCCCTCAACAAAACATTATTCCACAACACCATCAACAATCTTCTCAACCAAACATCATTCCACAACACCATCAACAACCTCCTCAACAAAAAATTAATCCACAACATCAATACATCAATCCTCAACAATAAAATCATACCCCACAACAACAACTACATGCCCAACAACAGTTACACACACAAAAACTACATGCACAACACAGTTGCTTGTACAATAACAAACCTTGTAACAAAATCCTCAACACTAACAATATACCCAATACCAACCACAAAATCCACAACAAAACATAATTCCCCAACAACAATATGGTTCATATAATGCATCTCCTCCACCACAAAACAATCCATAATATCAAAACAATCCTCAAACTCAATACACTTACAACATGAATGTCCCCCCTTATCAAGACCCAACATTCAACTCATTGGCCATCCCACAATATAACACTTATAATCCACCACCAAATAATCCTCTTATGGATATATCCTCGAAAATTAAAAGTTTGACACAAAATATCCAAAATATACAAATGGGAAAGACTAAGAAATAATATGTTTTGTCCAAGACTTATGTCCTCATCCATTTGATAGGAACATAATGATGTTATCCTTTTCCCAAAACTTCAAAATTCCAAATTTTGACAAATACAAAGGATGTGGTAACCCCAAAGAGCATATACGATAATTTTATGTGGCTTGCATGGAGGTATCCTTTAATGATACATATCTTATGCGCCTCTTTCCACGTAGCTTAGGTGGACAAGCTATTGAATGGTTTTCACATCTACCACCAGGAATCAAAATATTTCAATAAATCGTAGATCAATTCATTGTTCACTTCTCATACAACATTGATGTGGAATTCACCTTAAGAAAATTATACATTGACACAAAAATAAGGGAAAAACCTTTGCCTCCTTCCTACAAAGATGGTGACATAAGGCAAGCAAGTGCAAATGGCCTATTCCTGAAAAACAAGAAGTAGAAATAATTGCAAAAAATATTAACACAAACCCTTCCTTTCAACTACGCATGCAATGTGTAACTATAGCATCACAAATTGTCACCCTTGGAAATTTCACACTATGTTTTGCTCCCCTTTAAGGTATTGGACCTATTTAAGCATTCAACTTCCTAAATTATGCATTCCACAACTTATTTTAAATATTTAATGATAATTTGCAAGGATAAATCAAATTCTCTCATTTAGTACTTTATCCACAACTTTTAAAATTTCCAAAAATAGGGTTGGGACATTGAAACCTATGTCCCCCTATTTTGGATCCAAATTCAAATATGTCAGTTGTAACACTTTATTATTTAAAATTCAAATACTTAAAGTTGGTTGTTGGGATTTAATTTTCATGAAATTGAATAAATTCCTATAAATACATAGTTATTACATCATTTCAAATGTAACACTCATCATATAGAAATTCAATTGAGCAATTATTGTCAAGAGCACTATTGAGTAGCATTTTCTGAGCATTATTACAATAATTCAAGATTTAACATCATGTCCAAGTTTATGTGTGTTCATGTTACCTTGAGAAGGCTAATATTGTTGTAGGTCTCCAAGAATTCAAGCATTCAAGCAAATCCATCAAGCAAGATCCAATATCCTTGAAGTGATGTGTGTGTGACTTCAGTCCTTCAAGGAAGCCATTAAAGGGTGGTGAGTTGTAACAATTGGTTTATTCATCATTTCCTTCCTTTCCTTTATTATTTTATCATTGGCATTGCCATTATGGAAGTGGAAACACTAAAATGGGGTTTGACTGAGGCAAGCCCCTAAAATGGCATAACAATTTCCATCTTTGTGAATGTGTAGGTTATAGGTTGAAGAGGATCAAAGGAAGTTTGAAGACACTTTTCTTATTGTTGCATTTGAAATCATAGTCCTTGAAAACTCACAAAATCTTCAATACAAAATATCCAAAAGTGATATGGACAGTTTGCAAGTGGGAAATAGAAGTACATATCTAATATCAAAGGATTGTGAAAACATATCCAAAAAATCCCTAGTAGGGCAGTGGTACCCTCGACACCAATGTCCTGAAAATTTATACTAAAATTTATATCACAGGTGCATAGTGTCCTCTCCTTTTTGTTTTTGGTGTTCGATTTCCTTTGTGATATTTCAAATCTAGTGTTTTTGTATAAAAGTGATAGTTTACATCATTATGAAAATTAGATCATTGCATCTCATAACTCCCTACACATACACACACATATATGAAATATTTTAGGAAAGGTGTCAAATCCACAAAGGTTTCCCTTTCCCTTTCATTTCATTTTCGTGAACCTGACATGTTTTAACACTATAGATCTTCTGAAATTAGAAGCATTGCATCCTAGATTTAGGTTTTGCATATCACTTTGTTTCATTTTCATCGTTTTTATCATAAAAAGCATAAAAAAATAAAAACATTGCATTCATATTGCATTGGTAAGGTTTGTTTAAATCATTTTAGCTTAAATGCATTTAAAATTATATTTATAAGTTGCATTAGGTCATTTAAAATATGAAAACAAAATAAAAAGTTTCATTTACATCCATTTAGGTGTCTTGTGTATTGTTAGAAAGTAAAATAAAATGAAATTGCATAGTTTTCTTTGAATTTTGCATCAAATCATCTTTTTTCAGAATTTTGCATCTTCATATTAGTCAATTAGTACATTCTAGATATAAAAATTTCATTTAAAATTTTTCATTCATCATTCATACATTTTCATATTTGCATTTTTCATTTGCATAGCCATAAATCACTAAAATCTAGAAAAATATTCACTGCCAGAATTATTTGCACACATAGTTGGGAAAATTAAACAGTAGTAAACACACTCAAACTTTAAATTTCCAAACACCCTATTTAGGACATAGGCACCCTAGGTGCCTTTTCCCTACATTTTGTGCCTATAATTTGCACCACATCTCTATCTCTATGTTCTTTATTTTATTCTGCTATTTGAATTCTATTTTTGTATTTTCAAACTGTCATATTTGCTTTATGTATTGTTGTACATGTTTGTATTCCTCAACTCACAATATTAAAATCAATAAAATTTGGAAAATAATTCATTGTATATCTATATACAACCACTCATAGAAACCTTAAACAACATAAAAGATAGTCAAAATTGTAGTTCTATAAAAGCCTACCTAGGACATAGGTGCCTTGGGTGTCTCGCCCCTATCTTGCCTTTTTTGGCTTATATTTCTATCGGGTATTTTTTTATGTTTTATACTAACTTTTGGGGTTTGATTCTTATTTCTAGCTCTTTTTTTATGTTAGTTTATCAGTTAAGTGTTCATCTTAGGTACACTTAAGTGTTTTGGAACTTGTATGAGTTTCACGATCTGGTGTCTTATTGCCAATACTTCAGTGAGATGTAGTTTGAGACTCATGTATCCCACACTATTGGTACATCCACTGTGGATCTTGAGTTCTCCAACCCTTTCACAACAAGTGTTTTTAATACTCAACCCATTTTGGACTCTATTCTTGATATTACCATACTAATGACAACCTCACAAGCACCTACCTTTACAGATAGTAAGACTATGGTTGCCCATTTTCTTGAATATAAACTAAGAAAATTGGATAAAGACCTATAAAAACTTCAAAACTATGTGAGTATTGAATACTTTGTTGGCACAAAAATCCCTCTAATTGACAACATGAGGAGGTTGCTTAATGATGGTCATGGAATAGATGTTGTGTGTAGTCTACCCCATATAGTTGATAATAATATACCTATTATGGCTAGTTGCACTCAAGGTTTTGGATACATTCAAATCCAAGGAGGAAATCAAATCAAGTCTCCCTCCCTACAACTATAGCCTCCATTACTGCATACACAAATCCAACTATTTCTTCAATAATATAACCAACCATTGCTATAACTTCAACAATAGGTCTTTCTACTGGACATCCTTTTGGTTTTGGATCTTCCCATGTTATACCTCAAGTTTCATCACCTCAAATAAATTTCCAAAATAGTAGCCCACCTAGCACATACATTCCACCATGTTCACCACATTCCCAAAACATGTCAACCAATGATTCCATTATCAACCAACTTTTGAAAAATGTCACCTCACTTCAACAACAAATCTCAACCTTGAACTAAAACCAAAATGGACAACCATTGCAATATATCAAAAGCAACCCATTGTCACTTGAAATATTGAAAGCTCAACTACCACAACACATAGAGATGCCCTAATTTGAAAAGTATAATGGTAAATGGGATCCTAGTAATCACATATCAGCATATACTGCCATGTGTAGTGACTTTATCCTTGAAGATAAGCTCCTAGCTAAAAATTTCCCTAGGTCATTGAAAGATGTGGCCTTGGAATGGTTTTTTTCATTACCCAATAACTTAATCCACTCATTTAATGAGCTTGTTAATGCTTTCCTCAATCATTTCCAGTTCAACATTGGTCCCAAGATCAACATAACTAATTTAATATGATGCAAACAAAGATAAGGTGAGAAGGTTACAGATTTAATAAGCCACTATTATTTGATATTATCACAAGTCAATCTAAATCTTCCTAATGTGAAAATCCAAAGAATGCTCATCGATAACTTGGAAGGGAACATAAGGGGAAAATTATTATTAATGCAATTGTCATCCTTTATAAGCTTGTGTATGACACTTCGTGATTATCAAAATTCAATTAATAAGTATGAAGAAGCATCTTCATCGATACGTATTGAGAAATATGAACTTGTACCTCAAAATAACTATCAACTATTCAAAAATTGTAACATGCCTATTGTTATACCCAAAAGAAATTACTATGTTTTAACCTCTAGAAAATAAACTATGATGCCAACACTTAGCAATAATTTTTTTCTTTTCTTATATAATAATGATATGCACATTTGAAATAAATATCATTCCAAACTTTCCCATTGCATTACAAAAAAGTATTACAACTTTCCAATGTATTGATTTCATTGTACATAATTTCATGATAATATTTCTCTTTTACAATTTTCCATAGAAATGGATACATTAATACTTCCATAGCTTATTGACACTAGGTGTACAAATGGTCTAGGTGTCCTCCATCAAATCTTGGTCGCCTAGTGATGAGGAGAAGCATCACTCAAGTGATTTTCCACCAACCACATACTCACTTTGGTCCCTTGCACATCTACCTAACTATTAAGGTGGCCCTCCCTTCAACGAAGAGATTGGTTTGGTAACCTCATAATAATAATGACATTTCCTGAGCTTGGTGTTGTGTCCTACATATCTAGATCTGTCACATAGTGGCTACACCTACACATATGGCATTCCTTGTGTAGTATGTAAACCCGTATCACAGTGAATTGATGGTGTAAATAGTGGAAACTTACACTACTTCGGCCAGTATTCATCACCTAGAATTTAGAGTGGACGTCATATACATCACCCACCTTCCTAGCTTAATTTGTATTGACCATTCATAACCTATGTATTTTCTATCCCCTTACACCATGGAGTAACCTTAACCCCAAGAATAAACTATTAATAACTCATGTTAAGAAGTAAGTGATGTCATAACATCTTGACTAACTAGGCTACACCCTTTCCCATTGATTAACCATACGATATTCATACTGTCACAATCATTAAATTTCTCTATTTCAAAAGCATAATCTCAATAGTAATTGAATCCATTCAAAAGTAAATCTCAACAATGAATAATTCTCATCATAAGTATAATCTCATCAATAAATAACTCATTCAAAAATATAGTCTCAACAATAAATGTCTTCAATCAAAAGTATAACTTCAATTAAAAGTATAACTTCAACAATAAATGACTTCAATCAAAAGTAAAGTCAACAATCAAGTGAACAATTCAATTATATAGGTTAATTCCAACCTATTTGCTTCAATCAATATTCAAGTAATCAACCCAACCAAAATAGGTTATTCTCAACCTAAGGTTTCAATCAAAGTAAAGTAATGATCAAGTGATCAATCAAATGTAGATTATCAATATGGTTTTCATGATGTCACATCCTATTGATGATGACTTTTCTATCATACCATTATTACTGTTGTATGTCTAACCTCACTATTCATAAAGGTTTACCTAGCATTATACGCTAACAAAGTCAAGTTATCTCAAGACATCGATATATTCCACGTTTCATATTTCACTTATCATGTTACATACGTATAGTATAGACTAACTATGTATAGTCTAAATGGTATACCATCTTATAAAATCAAAATTAGTATAAATATCTATATAAGTATAAACCCAAGAAAGGTTTCACTATTGTAAGTAACCAACAAGAGACATGCAATCATTTCCAAGAATCATACATAAATAAAGATAGTATTTCATCATGACAATAAAATAAATAATCTTCTTCTCAAGATCGCTTGCAACTTCCACTACGATCTACCCAATTTCCTCTACTATCTTCACTCTAAATCCCTCAACAAAATAAATATAAAACAACAATACAACTCAACCTCACAATCTCTCAACTCACTTTGCACTAAATTTGCAGTAGAATAACTCTAAGAAAATTAGATTGACAATGATGCATTTGGTAGAATGAGCATCTCTATTTATACTAATTTGTGAGCAACCAAAGGCTACAAAAAAGTATGTATTTTTGCCACCTTTCTTCCTCATGCAAAGAATCACTCACATGTTTGTAACACATCAAATTCCTCACCATTTAAATGGCTAATTTGACTTGATATTTGGGACACAAAGCTTAATACAAGTTTCCTAATTCAAATTCCATTACAAAATGCTACCAAGTTTTCACTTGACTGAGTCTCTATTCTATTTGTAGGCTTATGCACATTTCAAAGACTTATTTTACATTTCCAAACACTAGCAAATATGGCACCATCTCTTAATTTTTGGTGTCACCTTCATTAGCATGAGCTTGACATATTCTATAGGTTTCTAAACAACATTTACTTCATTCTAAAATGTTTACACAACATTTACTTCATTCTAAAATGTTTACACAACAACAACTTAACTCCTACACTTGTTCATTGGTTTGACTTGGTCTTCATTTTGTTACCTCCATGTTGGCTTCACACTTCACTTACATGGTAACACTGCTCACAAAGGTTGCCCCTTATTCCTTCTAGGGTTGGACTTAGTCATTCATCTTTCTTGGCAACACTTGACTATATCTTATGCTTGCATATTATACCTTCATTAACTTATTATTATCTTTGCACAATAAATACGTAGTATACGCTGGTCCAAGTGCTTTACATTTTTCTTTACTGACACTTTCCTCTCTAGCCTTATGCATTATCTTCAATATTAAGTTTAGTTTATAACTATTTGACTTATGCATTATCCTTCGCATAAGGTTCCTCTCTTATCTGCTATGTATGCGCAAAGAAATTTTTCCTTATAAATATGCACTATGCTATATACCTAAGTGTAGGTTTATTCAAGCATCATAATAGATATGACATTCATTTCAAAATTTTTGATTTACTCACTCTAAATATGGTTTACGCCATAGTCTTATGCGTTGTATATTTTATCATTTAAAAATATGCTAATATAAATAAGTATATATATATATATATATATATATATATTATATATATATATATATATATTATATATATATAAATATATATAATATCATCAATATATATATATATATGTATATGTATATATATACACATTAATAACCATATATGCATTTTTTTTATTAGAGGTAAATAATGGGTTTTGAAGGGGCCTGAAACCCTTTACAAAAAAGAGCAACTGAAACAAAAGAAAGCAACAACTAGTACATATCAGTCCATACGCAACGCACCATCAACATAAAGTCAGCCAAAAAGGAGGAACACAATCAACAACATTACATATTCTTCAGTATATCTGCAACCTCCACATCGCACACCACATCCTTGAGGCCCTCATACATATAATCATGTTATTCTTATAAATGAAAGTATATATATATACATCTACATATATTTTGTATATATATATATATATATATATATATATATATATAATCATTTATGTATTTGTATATTTATATGTATATGTACATATATATATGAATACATGCTACAATTATCTTTCAATATGTTGACCTATATATGTATCGATGTTTATATATAAATATATACACATATATATATGAATATCGATTAATCACACATTATTATGTGTGTGTCATCAATAATACCTATATACATATATAATTAATATTCATATATACGTTCCCACACACATATAGGTACTTAATCATAATCATTCAAATATCATGACTTATCCAAAAAACATTTAATCATCACAAA
Organism: Sequoiadendron giganteum; assembly: GCA_007115665.2. Classification (NCBI taxonomy): domain Eukaryota; kingdom Viridiplantae; phylum Streptophyta; class Pinopsida; order Cupressales; family Cupressaceae; genus Sequoiadendron; species Sequoiadendron giganteum. Next base: position 415,954,432 of record CM021101.1, on the reverse strand, counting down.
TCAAATGGATAAAAATTTCTCAAGGAATTCATAAACAATAACCCTATCTTTCTATCCACCCAAAGGAAATAAAAGACTAAAACCCAAAGTTAATCAAAGACAAAAACCACAAACCTACACAAAACCTTCCCAAATCAAGACTAAAGATACCTACTATTTCACGACTATCCTGACTCAACAAGACCAACTAGAGTCTGAATGCGTGTATGATCAGTTAGGCTCAATTAAGGGTTACCAGACCAAGATCCTCTCCTAAGTGATACTTCCCCTCTCTCCCAGAGGTTCGAATCTATTCGTGTATTCAGCTTAGTACATCACATAGGTAGTTAGCCGTTCACATTAAATCCATTTGCATCATAAAATATTTGCATCAACAAAGCATTAAAATATTCACATTGCAATACATATTCTTTCATCACATTTCATCAATGTAAAACATATTCATTCCTTTAAAAGAAATAACATCATAATATAAACTTCAATATTTCATTCACTTATTAAACATATCAGAGTCAGGATTTACATTCATCATCCTATTTACCCATGAAGGTAAAATTAGCTTGGTAATAATGAGACGAGTTGTAACATACTTCCCCCTTGAGAATCATCATCCCCAATGATATAAAGCACTAAACATATAGATAAGGTAAAATAAGGTTTTGCTTCTAATTTTCCAATCATGCTGAAAATAAGCATATTCCCATCTAATCTTCCCTCATAGCATGAACCCTTGCATTCTCGTCCTTCCTAGACCATTCACTGAGTGACTGTGCTATCATACAAGGAGAACTTGTGTGCTTCATTCATACTTTCTCTCCAAAGAATTATACATCATAATTATATTAACTCATATATACATCATAAGTACAATAGTGACCTTATCCTACATGACACCTATACCATAGTGACTACAAAAACTCATTCTCCTTGGCTAATCCAATTATCCTTAGTTTAACCCAAATGGAAAAGGAATGTCGATGTATTGTGCACTACACCATGGGTCCCATCCTTCCTTTTGGTCTTTAAATTATCGAACAACTTAGAAGCTAAGACCGACCATCATTGTCACAACCATCTACCTTAAGCATAATAATATTGCTTCTTAATTTAAACTTTGTATCAAAAAAATTTTCCTTGATCCTTCTGATCTAATAAATTCCATTTCAAAACCTTTCTAGTCTAAGATTAATCCTATTTATCAGCTTATCTCAGGTTTATAGAGATTCAACCCTTCTTCCCATATAATGGACCAAACCTCAATGATAGAAGTTAAATGTAATATAAGGGTTCTATAAATCCTCCAAGATTTGGTTTATCCCTTTTGCCTAACTGGATAACTTAAGGTATGTTACCTCTAGGTATCATTTTACTAAGCTTTTAAAATGGTGTCATTTGCAAAGATATTAATTCCTCCATCTCGTCTGGGTCTGAAGTCCTTTACCTTTGTCACGGTATTCGTTGGTTTTCAAACCTCTTGTCACGGTCTCTTTAAGTTTCATAACTTACGTGGTTGGCACCTAGTATTTCCCAACCTTTTCGTGGGGTTTGTAAGTTTCATAAATACCTAATAGTCCATATTGGTCCTTCCCTAATGTAAAGTGAGTTAATAGGATGGTTTATCTTGTGTGGTCGGGAAGTCGGGAGTTTCTATAACTTCACAACTTTCGACTTTGGTTTCAAGGTTTCAATTTTCCACGAATGGGCGACAGGGTGTTTTCCACTTCTTTCAAAGTGTCGCCAATTCATTTAAAGATGTGTACAGTATAGCTCGAAGACGTCTTGTCAAGAGTCTTCAAAATGTGTGCAAATATTTGGGTTTCCTTTTTCCAAGGATTGAAATAAAGTACCATATTAATGGAGCACCAAACACACGTCTCATTTGCGATATTGTTTGAGATGGTAGAATTTTCTTAAGGTGTTCCAATGACATTTATTTCTTCTACAACTTCTCTTGGTGTATGTGTGATCCTTCCATGCTGAGAGCTCATGCAGTCCAAAATTATGAATTTTTGGCTCAACGTAAGGGATACTAAGCTCAAACCTTTTAAGTTGAACGAATTATGGGCACGTCTAGAGAGTGACAGAAATTTTGAGGTGGATGTAAAACTGCTTGAAAGTGGGTTAGCTCATGCTGGAGGATTCCCAGAGGTTGTGCTAAATGTGGACCTGGTTGTTGCAGTTTCAAGAAGATACATTCTAGAAACACATGAGATTAAAGTCGTAGATGGAACAATAATTGCAAAGATTTCTCCTGAAGTTGTTTCCTACGCGCTAAAGATTCTAGAAAGGGAACCTGTGGAAGACATGTTTGTGGCCATGGCTGGATATTTCTTCAAAATGAATGAGGACTGGTGTAAGAACTCCATGGCTAAAGCCTAGTTAAGGTTAGAAAAGAAAGGTAAGTCACAACTACCGCCCAAACTTAAGATAATGCATTTTAAAGAGGAAATTGTAGATGCTATTTCTTTGTTGCATCATGTAGTGGGAAGCACACAAATTGAATCATTTGAGGATTGGATGTGTCGGTTTATTTTGACAATCTGTGATGATAATATTTTTATTAATTGGGTCGAGACTATTTGCTTTAATTTTAACAAGCAGTTAATCAATTTCCACAAGACTGCTACTTTTTGTATGTGTTCATGCCTAATATATGTTGTAGCAAGTCAAAGGTCCTTCTGGCTTGGGTTGGAACTACAAAGGCTCCCAACTCCAGACATGCTTGTGTATAAGCTTTATCTGCAATTCACGATATAATTTGGAATGAGGTATTTATGTCATGTTAATGATGCATTTTCAATGGAGGTTGTAAGAAAGTTAGATGGAAACCGGAAATTCTCTTCTCTCCTTAATTGATTTCTCTTGTGTCAAATTTTGGGAGATTTTATGTTCAATTTGATAAATTCTCTTACCTAAGAATTGGGGGTTTTGAGAAAGCTTCGTTGAGATTACCCAGATATCTTGAAGATTTGTTGGTTTTCCTGGAGGTTTGTTAGTAGATGGCCATGGTCAATATTAAGTATAAAAACATGGGGAAGAAGGGATATGATTTTCCATTGACAACTCCCTCTTTTGTGTGCAAGACTGACCAGATGGCTAGGGGAGCCGACGAAGTCTTGAAGGAATATATTCTCCAGTATCTATCAGTGAGAGCCAAATTTTATAGTAAGGGTTTTGTGAGGCAAAATTTGTATGGAGGAAGTTCATATCAACACCTACCTTCTATCGAGGAATTTTGGGAAGATTGTATTGATGAAAATGAAGTTTTGAAAAGAGATTACATGAGGCTAACCCTAAGATGGATGCAAGTTTTTGGTCTTTCATTCCAAATTCCTGAATATGTGGTTGAAGATTCGGTGGTCATTGATCTTGAATATGAAAAACTGCCCAATAAGTTGCATCCCAAGGTTGATTGGAGTAAGAATAAAGTCTTTAATATGACAAAACATGTTGCACTAGTGATTAAATGGACTCAAGATAGGTTGGATAGAAAATGGTGGCAAGTGGTTGGCTCTGCTCAAGAGACTAGGTCATCGCAGAAAAATGAACAAGGGTCCACACCAACATCCGGTGTGAGTATATAATCGGGGAGACCGGCTACCAGATCTTCTAGTGCAAATTCACAATCAGGAGGTGATGGTGAGAAGCTAGAAGAAACAACTAAGTTGAAGTTTATTTGTGAACAACACAGTATGCCCTCTCCAACCCCTAAGAAGAAGACTAGTGAGATGCCCAATTCTTGAAGATAATATCTTTCCTCCTCTATGTGAGATGCCCAATTCTTTGATTGAGAATTCACCAATTACTCCTACTAACCCTCATGAGGTTAATAGTGGGAAAAAATATTCTGGTTTAGTAGCATCTTCCCCAAGATGGTTGAAAAAAGCAGTAGAGAAGAAAAGGAAGTATACTCCCACTATGACAGTTGAAGTAGATACAATTGCAAAGTTACTTCAAGGATCATCAAAGCCCAAGAAATCTCGAAGGATGTCAAGGATGTTAAGTGATACCACCTCTATAAATCAAGTGTTAGAAATTGTAGATCCTATTAAGGAGCTAGGTGATAGTAAAATAATAGAGGTAGATTACAAAATTACACATGTTGATATGGGGCCTCCAACACTTGAGGGTGATGTATGCTAGTTATTTAGTTAATTCTTTTATTAAGAGAGTGAAAGAAGAGAGAAAAGATAAAGTGAAGTTACAGTCTCAATCCCTTGCTTTAGGTAACTTTATCTCTTCCATGGTTACTCCTCTGACACCCAATGGAGCCTCAAGCTCTCGGGTAGATGGTATTGATATTCTTCCCATTCAACAAATTAAAAAGAATTTGAGTTATTCTAGAGTAGAAAGTGAATGCATTGACAATATATCTCAGGAGTCCATTTTCTTTATCTAGTGAATCCATACTCTCCTACACTCGGATTACTAATAAGAGGAAAGAACTGGTAATAGAACTTAAACAAGTCAGGAAGGAACATATCAGCCTCTATGTTATTTTTTAGGAAGTGAAAGAATTAATTTTGATGGATCAGATGATACTAATCGGTGAACAAATTGTGGGTGATCCTAAAGAATTGGACCCTTCCTGGTCTGATTCATTGGAGTGGAAACTGTAGATGTATGATAGTCTAGTAGGAGAAATTAACAAAACACTTGAGCAATACTTTGAAATGTTGGTGGAGATTAAAGATAGTTGTCATAATGTGGATGTGGAAATTACTGATGAGTTTGATAAGAAGATTTTGGACATGAAGGAGGTTTCTCTGAAATTTAGGGAGACATTCAATAAGGAAATAGTTGATCCTACTATGGTAACTTGGGAATCCTTTTCAAAACTTGGTAGATTGCAATTCACTTAAGCTCTTATAAATCAGAAGAAAGTAGGAGATCTGAGACATTGGTCGAATCTGATATTGCTTTAACCAAGTGGAGAACTAGATTACAGATCATCACAACACTTAGGAGTAAAGAAATATTTGCAATTGTCACCAAGAATCATGATTTCAGGTCTAGGATGAAAGTACAAGAAAAGCTACCGGAGCAAGAAGCGGTTGAAGTTCCTGAAGATGAAGGTGAGGAAGCGGAGAAGAATGATGCATAGTTATTTTTAGTATTTCATGATACTTCTTTAATTTTGGCTCTTTTAAGTTTAAAAACTATTTTTATGATAGGGTACAGTTTTTTTCAATAAACCATTACCAAAGACAATTGGTTATGCTTTAAATACGGGCTTAGTCGATGTAGTTAGGATCTTTTGGGCAAAACTTTTATTTTCCTCATTAGAATAACTTTTATGTTTTTGGAAGTTTCTACAGTTATCTTTCAATATAGAAAACCCATATGGTGAAGTTCATGCAAGCATAGTCTTTATATTGTGGTGTATGGATTTATTCTATTATTCTGAATATCTTGCCATGATTATCTATGTTGAGGTTATGAACGTTTGATTAATTATGTTGCTATTGAATTTTTATCTTTGAATGAATGTTTATGGTAATGGTTTGACTTCAGTTGAAGATTTTCATTGGTTATAGAAATGGTTAAAAGTCTTTGCACTTTTAGTTTATATTTAGATATTGTTATGCCTTTCAAAGCTTTCTGGTTAAAAGAAACACCTTTCTTTGCTTTCTAGTTAAAAGCGGTGTGAGATTTTATTAATTAAATATATTTGAAGGTGGCTTACACCTTGTAAAATAAGTAGAGAATCGATAGGAAATCTTATTATATTGGTTCAACTGTTATTACATTTGTCATCTCCATGGGTGATAGAATATATAGTTAGGTGAAAAACTTGTTAACCAATAGATTTTTGGCGACTCCGCTGGGGAGAGCTTAGAAATATTTTGCATTATGAGTTGCTTTCTAATTGTTAGTCATGGTTCTTCAAAGGCGTAATGCTCTTGTTCTCCAACCCAACATAGACTGGTTAGTTGGTGATCATGAAGATATAGTCACTGGTCTTCAACTACTTGGTTGGTAGCAAAGAAGAACCAACCTTCAATATCATCAAGTTAATGAGGTATTGGAAGAAGAAGAACTTGGTGAGATCATAAGAGAGAACGCTTTGTGTTTTGAAAATTCTCAAGAAATTGTTTTTGTAGAAAATATTGCACCTGTGGCTGAGAGGGTCAGAATTCCTGCAGTGCCAATCCCAAACAACCAACCTAGGAACCAACTGAACAATAGACAAAATCTTCCATGAAACCATTAGTTAGTGGAAATTGGTGACTCTATAATCTACTTCTTTGTTCAATTCTGGCTCCTAAAAGGTACATGAGGGGAGATAAGAAGAAAGGGATCACTGATGAGGATTTTGAGTTATTAGAAGTAATCAGTTTCTCAACTTTTTCGCCTAACCAAAAATTTAAATCTAAATCCACTAGTAGAGCACCATCTCCTATACCTAGTCCTATTCCTATTGGAGTTCCTAGTACATCCTATCAAGTTCTCCTCTTACCTGGCACAGTTCTTCCATTGCATATAATTTTTCCTATCCCTAATCCTGTTGTCATGGCCCAACCTCTACCAGTCCCTTGGGGAGCTGTAATAGGTCCCTTCACTTTCGGGGTTGGAGCTCAATTGCATGATTTTCCAAAGGGTGCAAGAAATATTATACCAAAATTTAGTGGAGATAGGAAGGTTTCCCCCAAGGAGCACATGAAAGCCTTCTTCGTCGCATCTTCTATTTTGGCTATACAACATGAAGACGTCGCCATGAGGCTTTTTGCAGAATCTCTAACAGATGTTGCTACCGACTAGTTTTATTCTCTTCCAAATGGTACTATTAATAATTGGGCTACTTTTAGAAAAATATTTGAAGATAGATTTAAGTCTGCCAAAATTGATCAAGTCCTAGTTGCCTAGTTGGGGTCCATGAAGAGGGAGGTTCATGAGTCAATGAGAGAATTTGTAGCCAAATTCAATAAATTGTTCAATAGAATTTATGCAAATATGAGTTTGGGAGGTGAGTTATTAAAGGATTTGTTTATCAAAACTTTTCCATCGGACGTAAGCTTCACAATCACTAGAGAAGGATTTGTTGATGTGGGAGTTGCTCAACAATTGGATGTATCCATTGAAGATGATTTGATTGTTGCGGGAAAGTAGAAAAATGAATTGCAAATAGGTAAGTATTTGCCCACAAATTCTACTGACCCAGTTATACAAAGATTAGCCAATGATATAATTACTCTTAAACTAAAGGAAATTTTTGAAAGGGCCTTCATAGACATCTTATCAAGATGTCCCTAGAAAAGATTATACCTATCAAGGAATTTCGAATAGAACACTATCATTGGGTGCCCCTCTTCAAAGATTGGTAATTGAGGTTGCCCCTTCTTCGAGCAAGAATAGCCATTGTAATTTCCACTTGAATTCTGACCATGATGATGCAAGATGCCCAGAAATTATCTAATTCATGCAGATGATGTCAACCAACGAAGGCACATAGGACCCATATGTGGAAGAGCCAAGTCCATCTCAAGACTCTGGCATGAATTTCTTTGAATTTTTACCAGACTCTAAAGCCAAAGAGCATGTATATGTACGGGTGGATGACCCAAATTGTGCCATATTTACAAGGGCTCAACCTACAAGAGGAGAGGCATCTAATTCATCATTAACTCCCAAATTCTTATTAACAAGACAAAATAAGTCAAAGAAAAATGCGTCCAAAAGTACGACAACTGAGGTAACTCCTACGCATTACTTGGATTCCTTTGTAACTCATGCATTTGATATAGTTGAGTCCTATAAAAATACAAAAGTCCAAATTTCCCAAGTTGAATATCTAAGACTTAATCTTGCAAAATTAGACAGATTAGTCAAATACATTAAGCAAGATCCTTTACCCTCTCAGTGTAATGCACAAGTGTCCCCAAAGTGTGAAATCCTTGTAGAAGATCAAGTTTGTACTAATTCTATTTGAAAAACTTCATCTCAACCTAACCCCTTTGCAAAACCAGAGCCTTTTTATGTGTCATTATATATCGTTGGTTTTAGGTTGAGTAGTTGTATTATTGATTTTGGAGCCTCGAAGAATGTGATGTCAGCCCAAACAGACAATGCCTTAGGTTTTTCCTTTAAATCCTCCCAAGGTAAATGTTATTCAATGGATTGTTCTCTTGTTCCTATTATAGGTCAGATTAAAGATGCTCAGGTAGCTCTAGCTACTTTCCCTAAGAAGAGAATGAAGTTAACCATACTAGTTGTTGACATTCCAGCTAGTTATGGGATGCTCTTAAGTAGAAGTTTTTTTAAATATTTGGATGGGGAAATACAAATGGATTGGTCACATGCTTTGATACCATTGGAAGGGAAGAAATTATGCCTAAACCTTGAACCCAAGGCCAATTTTACTATTCTAAAGTCTGGTGATCCAAGAGAAGATATCTTATTTGTTGAGATAGGGTTGGTCACTTACATGTGTGCTTCTGACAAAGACGGGAATTTGAATCTTATCAATCCAGATCTAGTCGATGAGTTATGGACACTTGAGTTTGATGGAATTTATGCTAATGTTGGATCATGTGTAGGGGTATTTTTAATCTCACCAGATGGCTATAAGTTTACATTCGCTTTCAAGTTGGAGTTTGCTAACACCAATAACACAACTGAATATGAAGCTCTATTACTTGGTCTAGGTGTCGCAAAAGAAAGAGGTATTAAGCAATTGAGAGTTGTGGGAGATGTTGAGTTGGTGGTGAGACAGGTCAGGAAGGTTTATATGGTAAAAAATAGTTGGCTTAGACATTATAGAAATCGAGTTTGGGATTGTATAGAGGATTTTAATGTCTTTTCCATAGAATCAGTTCCAAGAGATCGGAATACTAGGGCTAACTCTCTAGCAGTTTCAGCGTCATTACTCTTGCCTCACCCCAATTTTAAAGATAAGTCATTTCAGATTGAGATTGTGTACCGACCTAGTGTTCCTGACAATGTCAATCATTGGTAGGTATTTAATAATGACCAGCAAATCATTGTTTTAGATAACGTTGAATATTTTGCTAATATTTTCTTTAAGGGGAGTAATGACAAAAGAAATGAGGTCCTGGAAGGTGAAATTAGTGCTTCAGATGGAAGAGAACTTGATATTATTCAATTAAAAGGGAATAAAATTCCTAAAGGTTTGGTCTCTCTTGAAGATTTGTTCAACAGACATGACCAATATTTGAAGCAAAAGAAAGAATTTTCAATTGAATCATCTGCTGAATTTGATAAGGTTAATATTGGTATGGAGGATGATAACAAAATTGTATGCATTGGTAAATTTTGCTCTGCTCAAGAGAAGGATAGGTTAATCTCTTTGTTGATTAAATATAAACATTTTTTTGCTTGGTGTTATGTTGATTTTAAAAATTTTGGAAATGGAGAGTTATAGCATAAAATACCATTAAAACCTACCTCAAAACCTTATAGACAGAAATAACGAACTTATAATCTCAAAGTTGTGGAAGCCATTTTCAGTGAAATTGACAAGATGGTGAAGGAAAAAATTATCTACCCTATTCATCATTCAACATGGGTGGCCAACATAGTTCCTATAAGGAAGAAAATTGGATAAATAAGGATATGTGTTGATTTCAGGAACTTGAATCAAGCATCTTTAAAAGATAATTATCTATTGCCTATGATGGATCATATCTTGTAGATGGTTGTTGGTGTTGAAATGATGTCTATGCTTGATGGTTTTTTAGGTTATAACCAGATAGAGGTTGCTCTAGAGGATCAGCATAAAACTGCTTTCACTACTCCTATTGATGTTTTTGCATATAGTAGAATTCCCTTTGGACTTATTAATGTTGGAGCAACGTTTCAAAGAGAAATGGATTTATCATTTGGGGACTTAAGGAAAAAAATTATTGTGATTTATCTAGATGATCTAACATTGTTTTCTAAGAAGAGAGCTAATCATTTAAATGATTTAGAGGTGATACTACAATGTTGCAGACAGGAGGGGATCTCATTGAATCCTAAAAAAATTATTTTTGATGTGACAGAAGGAAAACTCTTAGGTCATATTATTTCAAAAGATGGTATTAAATTAGATCCTAAGAGAGTAAAAGCAATTATGCAATTGAGATTACCTGCCAACAAGGATGGTACCAGGTATTTCTTTGGCCAAGTGAATTTCCTAAGGAGGTTTGTGCTTGATTTTCTTGAGCTAACCAAGCCTATTTTTGATATGATGAAGAATAATCCTATGTTTAAATGGAGTAGTGAAGGGAAGCAGTCTTTTGAAGATATTAAAACTGCGATTGCAAATGATCCTACTTTAGTTCATCCTAACTTCACTAAGGATTTCATCATACATAGCTATGCCTTTGGACATACTCTATCGGCCATCTTATTACAAGAAAATGAAAAAAGATATTAAAGCTCCCATCTCTTTCATGAGTACCCCTTTGAAGAAGTATGAACTCAAATATACTCCACTTGAAAAACATGCATATGTTTTCGTTAAGGCACTCAAGAGTTTTAGGTTTTATATTCTTCATTCTCATACAACTATTTTTGTCCCTGAAATTGTCGTAACAAGTATACTTACTCAGGAGGACATTGGATGTAATAAGAGGGGTCCTGGATAGCCAAAGTACAAGAATATGATCTAGAAATTAAACCTACTAACCTGGTTAGAGGAAAGGGTTTAGCTAAGATGATTTCTGAAAAAAAATCTGTTGAAGAGGAGGAGTTGTTGTTGGTCTTGTTCACTAGTACAACTGATGAATGGTTTTCTAATGTTTCTTATCTTCTGACTTATGGTGAGTTCCCATCTCATTTATGATCTAAGGAAAAGAGGAACTTAAAACTTAAAGCTAGTAAATATGTTCTTTGGGAAGGAAAATTGTATAAGAAGGGTGTAGATGGAATCTTCTTAAGGTGCATTGACAAAGAACAACAAAAGAGATTACTAGAAATCTTTCATAGTGAAGCCTGCAATAGACATTTTTCATCTTCTATGACAGCATTCAAAATCTTGTGTCATAGGTTCTATTGGCTAGGTATGTTCAAAGATGCTTATGAATGGGTATCAAAATGTGATAAATGTTTAAGATTCACTGGTAGACCCCAGTTGGTTGCCTTACCCTTGAAGCCTATAGTGATAGAGGAGCCTTTCCAGTAGTGGGGTCTTGATTTCATCGGTCCAATTAATCTAAGTTCTAGTGTGGAACATACACATATCTTAACTACTACAAACTATTTTACCAAATGGGTCAAGGCTATTCCAGTGAAGCATACTACTACAGAAGTTGTATGTGATTTTCTGAAGGAGAACATTTTGGTAAGATTTGGAGTTCCCAAGAAAATTATTGTTGATAACACTAGCTCGTTTTCCTCGACTGAAATTACTCTTTTCTATTATGATAATGGTATTAGCCTCACTCATTTTTCTGATTATTACCACAAGGAAATGGGAAGGTTGAGTCTAGTAATAAGAATTTGATCTCCATTATCAAAAAATTAGTGGACGAAAACCAACGAGGATGGCACAAAAAGTTATATGATGCTTTGTGGGTTTATAGAGTAACTTCCAAAAGAGCTATTAGGATTTCCCCATTTCAGTTAGTATATGGCATTGATAGTACCTTACCAACACCCTTGGAGATTTCAATGCTCAATCTATAGAAGGCCATAGAAGATGGTCAATTTTAGACTACACTAGAAAAATGAATTATGTACCTAAACAAGTTGAAGGAGCAAAGAGAGATAGTTGTGGATAAGATTGCCAACCATCAACATATGGTGAAGAAGGTTTTTGATAAAAAGGCTAAGCAGAGGGATTTTTCAATTGGTGATTCAATTCTTCTTTGGGATAGAAGAAGGGATTCGAAGGGATCACACAAGAAATTTGATTCTCTTTGGAGAGGGCCTTTCAAGATCAAGCAAATGGTCGGTGATCATGCTTTTTGATTGGCTTATCCTGATGGCACTGTTCTACCTCTTTCCTACAATGGGCAAGATCTAAAAATTCTTGAGTGATTAAATCTTTTGGTTCATCCTTCTATATAGTCTTTTTCTTGTTTTCTTTCATTTTGTTGTGTTTGTTATTGCTCCTTTTGCCCAATGAATAAGGCTTTGTGCCATGGTTTATGGATTCTCTACGTCTTGTTAGTCCTTGTCCCCATTCAGAGCCACTGTTAGCTCTAGGTATCATTTTACTAAGCTTTTAAAATTATGTCATTTGCTAAGATATTAAGTCCTCCATCTCATCTGGGTTTGAATTTTTTTACCTTTCACGATATTCGTTGATTTTAAAACCTCTTGTCACAGTCTCTTTAAGTTTCATAACTTACATCGTTGGCCCCTAGTATTTCCCAACCTATTCGTGGGGTTTGTAAGTTTCGTAACTACCCGATAGTCCATCTTGGTCCTTCCCTAGCGTCAAGTGAGTTAATAGGATGGTCTGTCTTGTGTGGTCAAAAAGTCGGGAGTTTCTATAACTTCATAACTTTTGACTTTGGTTTCAAGGTTTCAATTTTACGTGACTGGGCGACATAGTGTTTTCTGCTTCTTTCGAAGCACCACCAATTAATTTAAAAATGTGTATGGTACAGCCTAGAGACATCTTGTCAAGAGTCTTCAAAATGTGCACAAATTTTTGGGTTTCCTTTTTCCAAGGATTGAAATAAAGTACCATATTAATGCAGCACCGAGCACATGTCTCATCTATGGCATTGTTTGAGGTGGCAGAATTTTCTTAAGGTGTTCCAACAACATTTATTTCTTCTACAACTACTTCTCTTGGTGTATGTGTGATCCTTACATGCTGAGAGATCATGTAGTCCGAAATTGTGAATCATTGGCTTGGCGTAAGGGATACTGAGCTCAAACCTTTTAAGTTGGACGAATTTTGGGCACATCTAGAGAGTGACAAAAAGTTTGAGGTGGATGTAAAACTTTTTGAAAGTGGGTTAGCTCATGCTAGAGGATTCCCAGAGGTTGTGCTAAGTGTGGACCTAGTTGTTGCATCTGGAAGAAGATACATTCCAAAAACACATGAGATTAAAGTCACGGACGAAATAGTAATTGCAAAGATTTCTCCTGAAGTTGTTTCTTGCACGCTGAAGATTCTGGAAAGGAAACTTGTGGAAGACATGTTTGTGGCCGTGGCTGGAGATTTCTTCTAAATGAATAAGGACTGGTGTAATAACTTCATAGCTAAAACCTGGTTAAGGTTAGAAAAGAAAGGTAAGTCACAACTACCGCCCAAACTTAAGAGAATGCATTTTAAAGAGGAAATTATGGATGTTATTGCTTTGTTGCATCGTGTAGTGGGAAGCACAAAAATTGAATCATTTGAGGATTGGATGTGCCGATTTCTTTTGACAATCTATGATGATAATATTTTTATTAATTGGGCCAAGATTATTTGCTTTCATTTGAATTAGCAGTTAATCAATTTCCACAAGATTGCTACATTTTGTATGTGTTCATGCCTAATATTTGGTGTATCAAGTTAGAGGTCCTTCTTGCCTCGGTTGGAACCGAAAAGGTTCCTATCTCTACACATGATTGTGTATAAGCTCTATCTGTAGTTCATGAAATAATTGACATCAGGGATTTTTGTCATGTTAATGATGCATTTTCAATGGAGGTTGTAAGAAAGTTAGATGGAGACCTAGAAATGTGATTCTCTCCTAAATCGATTTCTCTTGTTTCAAATTTTGGGAGATTTTATGTTCAATTTGATACATTCTCTTACCTAAGAATTGGGGATTTTGAGAAAGCTTCATTGAGATTACCCAGATATCCTGAAGATTTGTTGGTTTTCCTAGAGGTTTGTGAGTAGATGGCCATGGTCAATATTAAGTATACAAACATGGGGAAGAAGGGATATGCTTTTCCATTGACAACTCCCTATTTTGTGTGCAAGACTAACCAAATGGCTAGGGGAGCCAAGGAAGTCCTGAAGGAATATAATTTCTAGTATCTATCAATGAGATCCAAATTTGATAGTAAGGGTTTTGTGAGGCAGAATTTGTATGGAGGAAGTTCATATCAACACCTCCCTTCTATCGAGGACTTTTGGGAAGATTGTATTGATTAAAATGAAGTTTTGAAAAGATATTACATGAGGCTAACCCTAAGATAGATGCAATTTTTTGGTCTTTCATTCCAAATTCCCAAAAATGTGAGTGAAGATTCGATGGTCATTGATCTCGACTATGAAAAACTACCCAATAAGTCTCATCCCAAGGTTGATTAGAGTAATAATGAGGTCTTTAATATGTCAGAATGTATCGCACCAGTGATTAAATGGACTCAGGACTGGTTGGATGGAAATTTGTGGCAAGTGGTTGGCTCTACTCAGGAGCCTAGGTCATCGTAGAAAAATGAACAAGGGTCCACACCAACATCTAGTGTGAGTATATCATTGGGGAGACCGGCTACTAGATCTCCTAACTTGTAAATTCACAATCAGGAGGTGATGGTGAGAAGCTAGAAGAAATGACTAAGTTGAAGTCTATTTGTGAATAAGACAGTATGCCCTCTCCAACCCCTAAGAAGAAGACTAGTCAAACAAAGTCTGTGCTTGCTGACTCTGAAGCTATTTTCTAGAAAATTATTGAAGATAATATCTTTCCTCCTTTCTGTGAGATGCCAAATTCTTCAATTGAGAATTCACCAATTACTCCTGGTAACCCTCATGAGATTAATAGTGGGAAAAAAGATTCTGGTTTAGGAGAAGCTTCCCCAGGATGGTTGAAAAAGGTAGTAGAGAATAATAGGAATTATACTCCCACTATGATAGTTAAAGTAGATATAGTTGCAAAGTTACTTCAAGGATATTCAAAGCCCAAGAAATCTCCAAGGATGTCAAGGATGTTAACTGATACCACCTCTAGAAATCAAGTGTTAGAAATTTTGAGTCATGTGAAGGAGCTAGGTGATACTGAAATAACAGAGGTAGATTACAAAATTACACATGTTGATATGGGGCCTCCAACACTTGAGGGTGATGTATACCATGCTAGTTATTCAGTTAATGCTTTGATTAAGAAAGTGAAAGAAGAGAGAAAAGAGAAAGTGAAGTTATAATCTCAATTCCTTGCTTTAGGTAACTTTATCTCTTCCATGGTTACTCCTTTGGCACCCAATGGAGCCTCAAGCTCTCAGGTAGATGGTATTGATATCCTTTCCATTCAATAAACTAAAAATAATTTGAGTTATTCTAGAGCAACAAGTGAATGGATTGACAATGTATCTCAAGAGTCCATTTTCTTTATCAGTAAATCCATACTCTCCTACACTCGGATTACTAATAAGAGGAAAGAACTGGTAATGAACTTCAATGAGTTAGGAAGGAACAGACTAGCCTCTATGTTCTTTTTCAGGAAGTGAAAGAATTAATTTTGATGGATCGGATGATACTAATCGGTGAGAAAATTGTGGGTGATCCTAAAGAACTGGACCCTTCCTGGTCTAATTCATTGGAGTGGAAAATATAGATGTATGATAATTTGGTAGCATAAATTAATAGAACACTTGAGCGATACTTTGAAATGTTGGTGGAGATTAAAGATAGTTGTCATAATGTGGATGTGGAAATTACTAATGATTTTGACGAGCAGATTCTTGATATGAAGGAGGTTTCTCTGAAATTCAGGGAGACATTCAATAAGGAAATAGTTGATCCTACTATAATAACTTGGGAATCCTTTTCAAAACTCGATTGATTGCAGATTCACTTAAGCTCTTATAAATCTGAAGAAAGTAGGAGATCTGAGACATTAATCGAATCTGATATTTCTTTAGCCAAGTGGAGAACCAGGTTACAGATCACCACAACACCCGGGAGTAAAGATATATTTGCAATTGTCACTAGGTATCATGATTATAGGTCTAGGATGAAAGTACAAGAAAATTTGTTGGAGCAAGAAGCAATTGAAGTTCCTGAAGATGAAGGCGAGGAAGTGGAAAAGAATGATGCATAGTTATTTTTAGTTTTTCTTGATACTTCTTTAATTTTGGCTCTTTTATGTTTAAAAACTATTTTTATGATGGGGTACAATTTATTTCAAGAAACCATTACCAAATACAATTGTTTATGCTTTAAATATGGGCTTAATCGATGCAGTTAGGATATTTTGGGAGAAACTTTGATTTTCCTCATTAGAACAACTTTAATGTTTTTGGAAGTTTCTACAGTTATCTTTCAATATAGAAAACCCATATGGTGAAGTTCATGCAGGCATAATCTTTATATTGTGGTGTATGAATTTATTTTGTTATTTTGAATATCTTTCCATGGTTATCTATGTTGAGGTTGTGAACGTTTGATCAATTGTGTTGGTATTGAATGTTTATCTTTGAATGAATTTTTATGGCAACGGTTTGAGTTATGTTGAAGAGTTTCATTGGTTCTGGAAATGGTTAAAATTCTTTGCACTTTCAATTTATATTTAGATATTGTTATGCCTTTCAAAACTTTCTGGTTAAAAGAAAACACCTTTCTTTTCTTTTTGGTTAAAAGCAGTCTGAGATTTTATTAATTGAATATATTTGAAGGTAGTTGCCACCTTGTAAAATAAGCAGAGAATCGATAGGAAATATTATTATATCAGTTCAACTATTATTACATTTGTCATCTCCATGGGCGATAGAATATAGAGTTAGGTGACAAACCTGATAACCAACAAGGTAATAATTTGAGCATTCATTCAATTCAATTTTCATAAGATGATCATGGTTTACAAAACCTTAACATTACTTACTTGCTCCTATCTGAGTTAGCCTTCTTAGGAATATTAAGCAACTACTTTTCACAATAGTTGTTTAGGAATTTTATCTTATAAGTAAAATTTCCCAATCAAAATTGGTTATCTTGGTAAGTTTATCCACCATAACATTATGTCAGTTCTATTGACATAGAAAAATAAAATATATTCTTATGATCTACTACTTCCTCTATGGAATTCCTTGAGAGTATACAAGTCCTACCTGATGATGAAATCCTATCTTTTTCCTTTCACATACTGGACATCAACTTGCTACTTACCTTGCAACATCTTACTCTACCCCCTTCCATATTATAGTGGTTCCTCATCAGACAAATAATTTTTTCATTCCCATGTCTCCTGAATATAACATCAATTTACCTCATTTCATTCCTGGACCTTCTAAAAATTGATACTTAGGTTCTTTCTTCAATTCATAATAGTCCATCTTGACTAGTGAAATCTCTTCCATGGACTTATGCCACATACAATTCTCAAAATATAATAATTAAATATTTTTATGGAGATAAAAATCCTTCATCCTAGGTCATCCATACCCTTTATTTCTTTCATCCTCTAATCTTTGTCAAAGTTCAAAATTCGATTCCCAAAGTTGTAATCCAATTTTCAGCTCAATCTATTTCTTTCAATGAGCATTTTATATTAGTTTGAGTAATAATTCACGTTTAAATCATGATGATTTGATATTAACTTTCAGAAGATATCACAATTATTACATACCTAGTTTTCAAGCATGAATATTTTCTCACTAACTCAAAATCAAGAGTTCATAAATTTCCCCTTTCCAATTGCATAAGCGATAATCTTGCCTTCCATGATTAAGTATACTACCTATTCTTCTCTAAAGCATCAATTGATCTTCCAAAATAAACATGTATAAAATTGTGTTGTTAATGTTTCTTTCTCATTGGTTATAAGCCTTGACCTTTCCACCACCTTTCTCCAATAATTCCAATACCTCAACCTTTTTGGTCATGGAGTATAATACTTCAGTTGAATCATGACTTACGAAGAAGTCAAAATTTCTTGAAAATACATCATTAAATTTTGTTGTGTGGGGTACTTTATCTAAGTCTAACTACTCCCTCTTCCCCCCTTAGTGTTTCCAAGGCTTTAGATCAACTTAAAGTCGGACTCTTAACATACATTCATTTTCTCCAAATTGAATTGATTTATCATTCATTGTTGTTGGCATTTGATAGTTGATCGACCATTACTTTCCTTTTTTACCCTCTATGGTATACCTTGAATATACTTTTTCATTTCCAAAATTGGTTTCACCATCACCTTCTAATCTCTCATAATCAACAATTAGATCCCTAATAATGAGATCTAATGAATAATCAACAACTTTATAAGCTAAGAGGTACTCTAGTGCTTCATCTCAATTCTCCTTTCCATGTATACTAATAGCCTTTTAACCATGGTAGAAGAATATCCCATATTTGCAAAGCCCCTTTTGTTGATGTGTCAAATGAGCATGATTGAGGATCCCTATTTCAATTGTGTCTTCACCATTGTGAGTTGTTTCCAAATTATTCTTTTGATTTGACAACATAATCTCCTCCATTTCTTTATTTTTTTGGAACATCTAAACATAAGTTTACTTTCCTTGACAAGTTGGTAAGTTCAATTCATAGTTTAACCAAACTATGCTCTAACTTGAGCCCTTTGTCCAAATTGTTTTCTTTTCTTTCTAAAATTTACCTTTCAATCATATTTCAAAGCTATTTTGTCCAAGTTCTTGATAATTCCACTTTCTCATTCTCAAAGATTATTCAATTTCTTTTCCCCATTTTCAATCAGAACTCCAAATTGACCTTGCCTATTCTGATTGATGGAATTATGTTGTATTTTATCTTCTCCTTTTAAGTTATTTCCCTTTACTGACAAATATGGTCTTTAACCTTTATTCTAAAGTGTCAACTTTCACTCTTGATTATGATTATCATTGAAATATTTTAACCTTGTACTAAATCAGGTCTATCAAGGGTTATCCAACCTTTTTGGATACCTCTCTAGTTGATTTTGATTCACAAAATGTTTACTTCCTACTTCAATTGAATTTTTCAATTTATGCCAATAATGTATACTCATAGATTCATAATATCCCTATTTAATCCACAATCCTATTCTTTTTACAACTACTGGTTGTTATTAATAAGGGGGGTTACTTCAATTCTTCCAATCCCTTAGAGTCATTTAACCTATTTCGTAAGGTGGAGGTACTTATTGGTAATCCTCCATAACCTTCCTATTGTACCTGGTTGCATAATCTTTTGCAATCCAAAGGAGTATCATAATGAGTTGTTGGTTAGGGTGTTTTTAATTCCAGGGATGACCCTTTCCTAGTCCCAAACTTAAATAAGTTTTTCAGGAATCTTAACTTCCCTTTTTGTTCCCCCTTTGTTCTTTTCCTCTTGTCATCTTGGCGTAAGAAACTTTCATCCATTATTTTCCGATAGGGTTTATGCATCACATACGTAATTATCTCATAGGTTCCGGTGTTGAACGTGGTAGCTCTGATACCACGTGTAACATGCCCATTTTTCTATCCAAAAAAAATACTATGTTTTAACATCAAGAAAATAAACTATGATGCCAACACTTAGTAATAATTTTTTTCTTTTTATAATAATAATGATATGCACATTTGAAATAAATGTCATTCTAAACTTTCCCATTGCATTACAACAAAGTATTACAACTTTCCAATGTATTGATTTCATATTACAAAATTTCATGATAACATTTCTCTTTTACAATTTTCAATAGAAATGGATACATAATAATTACATAGCTTCCACGAGCTTACTGACACTACATGTACTAATTTTCCAGGTGTCCTCCATCAAATTTTGGTCACCTATTGATGAGGATAAGCATCACTCAAGTTCTTTTTCACCAACCACGAACTCATTGTGGTCTCCCACACATCTACCTAGCTAGTAAGATAGCCCTCCCTTCGACGAAGAGATTGGTTTGGTAACCTCATAATAATAATGGCATTTCCTAAGCTCGGTGTTGTGTCCTATATATCTAGATCTATCACACAATGGCTACAACCTACACATATGGCATTCCTTGCCTAGTATGTAAACCCGGATCATAGTGAACTGACAATGTAAATAGTGGCAACTTACACTGCTTTGGCCAAAGTATTCATCACCCAAAATTTAGAGTGGACGTCATATACTTCTCATACCTTACTAACTCAATTTGTATTGACCATTCATAACCTATGTATAGGCTATCCCCTTATTCCATCGAGTAACCTTAACCCCAGGAATAACCTATTAACAACTCATGTTAAGAAGTAAGTGATGTCATAACATCTTGACTAACTAGGCTACACCCTTTCCCATGGATTAACCATATGGTATTCATAATGTCACAATCATTAAATGTCTCTATTTCAAAAGAACAATATCAATAGTAATTGACACCATTCAAGAGTAAATCTCAACAATAAATAATTCTCATCATAAGTCTAATCTCATCAATAAATAACTCATTCAAAAATATAGTCTCAACAATAAATGTCTTCAATCAAAAGTATAACTTCGACAATAAATAACTTCAATCAAAGGTATAACTTCAACAAAAAATGACTTCAATCAAAACTAAAGTCAACAATCAAGTGAACAATCCAATTATATAGGTTAATTCCAAACTATTTTCTTCAATCAATATTCAAGTAATCAACCCAACCAAAATATGTTATTCTCAACCTAAGGTTTCAATCAAAGTAAAGTAATGATCAAGTGATCAATCAAGTATAGATTATCAATATGATTTGAATGATGTCACATCCTATTGATGATGAAATATCTATCATACCATTATTTTTGTTGTATGGCTAACCTCACTATTCATAAAGGTTTACCTAGCATTATAAGCTAACAAAGTCAAGTTTTCTCAAGACATCGATATATTCCACGTTTCATATTTCACTTTTCCTTTTACATACGTATAATATAGACTAACTATGTATAGTATAAATGGTATACAATATTATAAAATCAAAAATAGTATAAATATCTATATAAGTATAAACCGAAGAAAGGTTTCACTATTGCAAGTAACAAATAAGAGACATGCAATCATTTCCAAGCATCACACATACATAAAGATAATCTTTCATCATGACAATAAAATAAACAATCTTTCCAACATAATAACAAAGAGGTAGAAATCAGCATTTTTGTTTAAAGCTTCCAACTAAATAATCTTCTCCTCAAGCTCGCTTGAAACTTCCACTACGATCTACCCAATTTCCTCTGCTATCTCCACTCTAAATCCCTCAACAAAAAAAATATAAAACAGCAATAAAACTCAACCTCACAATCTCTCAACTCACTTTGCACTAAATTTGCAGTAGAATAACTCTAAGAAAATCAGATTGACAAGTGATGCATTTGGTAGAATGAGCACCTCTATTTATATTTATTTTTAGCAACCAAAGGCTACAAATAAGTAAGTATTTATGCCACCTTTCTTCCTCATACAACAACTCACTCATAGGTTTGCAACACATCAAAGTCCTCACCATTTAAATGCCTGAGTCGACTTGATATTCGGAACAACAAGCTTAAAACAAGTTTCCTAATTCAAATTCCATTACAAAATGTTTCCAAGTTTACACTTGACTGAGTCTCTATTCTATTTGCAGACTTATGCACATTTCAAAGACTTCTTTTACATTCCAAACACTAGCAAATATGGTGCCACCTCTTAATGTTTGGCACCACCTTCATTAGTGTGGACTTGACATATTCAATAGGTTTCTGGTGGAACCCCTCAAAAATTTTGTGTTCCACTAATAATTATTGCATATTTGAATTTCTCTTCTCATCTTGGATGTGTCCTATGGCTTAGGGTTTTTATTTTGTCCTTTGTTCTAGGGTTTTTCTCATGCCCTAAAACCCTTTAAAAAATCCTAAGTGTTAAAACCCTTGCATATGTTCTATTTTGTTGTTGACTTGTGACTCCCTATTCCCAATTTCCCAAGATACCACTTGAGCCATCAAACTCATTTACTTACCAGCCCCCCATGCCTAGTTTACTGGTGACCACCCATCGAATTATTTTAAATCTTATAAAATGTCATACGGGTTTGAAAATGTTTTAAATATTTGCTATGTATCCTAAGTTTGGCCCAAGTATCACCTAAAGTCATTTATCATATAAACCTAAGCAAATGACCCCTTTTAATTCATAAATAGACACATGTTCCTTTTAAAACCTTTAATAATGGTCATCGAGTCCCACCAAGTGCATCCTATTGGTCGCCCGCTAGCTCACAGGAATAAAATAGTCAGTTAAAAAACCCAAAGGGATAGCAGGCTAGTGAAACTTGTCCACCATTATAGTGGGTCCTACCACTCTTCAAAATATTTTGTGATGAAAGGTTATGATATCAATAGCTAGGATGAACTTTTTGGGATATGGTGTTATACACCATTGCATAAAATAATTTATTATAATATTGTAATTAAATAATTATTTGGGGGCCCACTTTTTTTGTATTGTAACATTGTATTATTATTATTTATTGTGTGGGAGAGATGTGATAATAATTTAATATTGGGGAAATATTAAATAATGTGATGTCTTAGTACCTAATATTAAATAAGGGGTTAGTGGTTTTATATTCACGTGGTTTCACCTTACCACTAGTTGTATTTTGTGTGAGCTTGTGTCTAACATGTGTAGTGGTTTAGGTTGGCTGAGCGGTTTAACTGTCATTATTGAGTCTTCTTATGGAGTGCATTTGTGAATCATGGCATGGGATGTTTGGATTCATGCTTGGACACATGGGAATGCATTGGAGGACTTGATGCTTCAGAAGTGTTCATTGTAATTATTTTATTTCCTTCATGGTCGATTAATATGATGGAGTATGGATGCTTTTGGAGGCTAGGATTTTACCTCTTGAGGGTTTTCCTAGGGTATATCTTGTGTCATCTTTGATGGGTATGTTGTCTATTCTCTTGCATGTTGATTCTGAGCACTTATTTGTATTGTTATCTATTTTGGGTTATGTGGAAATTGTCATTAGATGGCTGCAAGTTTTCTTACAAGTGGTATCAGAGCTTTCATGGTTGAAGATTTTTTATTATAACCCTAGGTTGAGAAAATATTGCTTGAAGTTTGAATCTATGCAATGCATGAGAGAATGAAAAAATTAAAGACATGGAAATATATTAGGGCTTTGCACATTGTTTATTGCAGATCTAAGGGTTTTGGGTTTGTTGTTATGATGGGTTGTTTGCAAATTTGGGGTGTGAAAAAATTAGGACAAAAAGGGTTTCTTGGTTTTGCATTCAAATGGGTGTTTTGTGGGGGAAATTTTACAAATGACCTCTTGGGAAATGGACCTCATGGTTGGATTTAGGTTGGCCAAGAGACGAATTTTGATATATAACTCGACCTATTTTGGAGAAGTTGAAAAAAATGCATTTTTTTTAGTAAAATTCCCCATTTCTGGTTGTACGGTCGTCAACATTAATATTCAAAAAAATAAAATTTAAAAATGTTTTCTCGACGGTCTTTAGAAAAAATCGTTCCTACAAAAGAAATTTAAAAAAAAAATGAAAAATTATGAAAAGGGGGCCAAATTGAAACTTTATTGAAAAATTTAAAAATATTTTTTTAACTGGGGGGTCGGCCCCCCCAACCGCCATACCGTCGGTTGTCAGCCTGCACTGACAGGCCTTCTAAGGATACCATAAGGTACCAAAGTAGTCATGTCGGTGGACTGACTGCTGGTAGGGCTGGGTATTGCCATCCCTCTTTGGGGATTTAAAAACCTTTTTTAAATAATTTTTTTATTATAAAATATTTTGCTATTTAATATTTCATTCAACCATTTTTTTTAGACTGCAGGAATCGGTCGGGTATCCGTCCCCCTATAAACTGCAGTGTGCCCGGTAAAAAAAAATCACATGACTGGTGGCACTGGCGTGACACGCCCTCCGGTACCACGGGTTTAGGGGGAGACTAGAACTCGTGACCACTTGCCTGCAATAGGACATTCCACCATTTTTCTTTTAAATATAAGTCCATCGATTTTTATTAAAGGGGATCCGAATTTTTGAAAATATGAAAAATAAATCAAAATTTATAACTATTTTGAGTCTAGATGAGAAAGGGCGGTGTCACTCGGGTGGCTCTGCCACCATCCGCGAGCCATCGCCCCACTACCAGGGGGCTTAAATTTTTTTGCCTCAGGGTCAATCTATACTTTTACTTTCGGGGGGCATAACTTTCACCTAGGTTGTATTTTTTTTCTCTTCTTGGACTCATTGGAAAGATGATTCGATGCTCTATGTTGTGGTGTTAGATATTTTTGGATATTTTTATAGTTTTGATAGTATTTTTCTAGCTAGAATTTAGATGTTCGTTTTGAGCTTCGAGAGGCCATATCGAGTGCATACAAAGTTAGATTTTGGACTTTGAATAGTTGATGGAAATCTTGTTCACAGTACTACATAGTGGATCAACTTTGGAGTTGTTTTGACAAGATTTATTTTTTGATATTCTATCATGAGTTTTTTATGGGTTATTTTGACTATGGTGATACTATGAGCTTATGGATTGTCAGATCTAAGAGATTTGATGTTGGAAATTCATTGTATACTCAGTTGTACATCTCAGATTATTCTCTTTTTCATATGGTTATTAGTTTGGTTGGATTTGTATGCTTGATTGTTGTATCTACAAGTTGTGTAGCATTGTAGGCAGACTATACTTGTTGCACCTATGACTTACACGTGGGTGGTCTGTAGTGACCCTCCTGATGACATTTCTATTTCAGTTGTTTTGAGTTACTATTAGTAGTTAGATATTTGAGACTATGTTACTTTGATGCATTATGTCATGGTTTACATGACCAGTTGTGAAACTCAGTTGATGATACACTTTACCTTATGATTCTATGTTTACTTTCATGATATGACATTATTATGATGGTAATATGATCTGGTTGATTTTAGATGCTATGTCATATGTCAGTTCGGTAGAGAAGACGGTTAACCAATACTCATCCATGAGTGCCCTGCTACTCCACGATTCTTCTTCACGATGTGTCTTTTGTTTTATAAATAAATATGTTGTCCATTTGACCGTACAATGTGATGCAGCTTTCAGGTACATGCATCGACTCCACCTGCTTCATCAGCTCTGAGCGTGCCATGGCCCAATGGAATCGTTGAAGGGAGATAGACTTGTCCTCTATCATGAACCTTCGTTCTGGAAAGAACGAGTATCAGTTTGTCACCTTTATGTCTTGTCGTTCGCTTATCGTATTGTTCATTGTTGTCATGTCATATTTTATAATGCTATGTTTAGATCGATTTAATGATTTAATGTAATGGTAGTGTTATGATT
This sequence comes from Sequoiadendron giganteum, assembly GCA_007115665.2. Lineage (NCBI taxonomy): Eukaryota > Viridiplantae > Streptophyta > Pinopsida > Cupressales > Cupressaceae > Sequoiadendron > Sequoiadendron giganteum. The sequence goes on along the minus strand of CM021101.1, from coordinate 415,929,299 downwards.
AATGATCTATTTAATTTGAAATTTTATTTTTGGAATATTGTGGAATTAAATGTGAAATATTAAAATATATTAATTTTGACAGGTTAATTATTTGTAATTGATTTGTTTGTGCAATTTAGATGTTTTCAAAAATTAAAACAGTTAGTTGTGTTTTCAATTGCAAAATATCTTTTCTTGGTAATTACGTTTGAAAGTTGAACTGGTTGTTTTAAATGCATGCAAACAAAAAGTGAAAGTGATTGATTGCATTATAATTTTAAAGGGAAGGATATAACATGGAAAAAGGAATTAATTTTGGACAGCAGTTGATTTTTTGAAAAGAGAATTGTTGTTGGTTCACGAGAAAGATTATTTTATGTATTCTTCTGGGGTTTTTGTATGAAAAGGCTGAAAATTGATCTTTGAAGGCCGTATTTGTGCTGTGAATATTTTGTGGAGTTTTCGCTTCGTCTTTGTTTGATTCTAGAAAGCGTTTCAAGTTTTCCTATTTCAGATTTCAAGCTTTGTTTGATAAAATCTAGCCAAAATTCTTGCTAAAAACTTTCTCTTAAATTTTTGTGAAAATTTGTTTCAAATCCTACATGCACAAGAAGAAAACATTAATATCACTATTATTTTGAAATCAGCACAATAGATGAAACCTGAACCATAGAGAATTAAATAATTTGTAAAGTAGAATTTACAAGATTGAATGGAAGACATAGAACCTTGACAGTTAATTCTTTGCTATGCATAGGTTAATGACTTAGACTTTGTCGTCATATGCAAGCGTTTAAAATTTTTCTCCCTTTATCATCAGATTAGTATTGTGCATGTAACGGTTGCAGGTTAGGTTGATTCAGTAGTATATATGTTATTGTTTTCAGCCTTCGCGGTTATGCCCTGTGCACGTGCTTGTATAATTCTCTATGATTAAGTAACTTCTTGAATACTCTTCTTAACTGACCATTCAAGTATCTCTCAATATAATTCATTTGAATAAAATTTGTTCTTCTTATTTTGGCGTCAGCCATAGATGGCAATCAAATTCTTCTATTTTGTCGTTGTCGACACGCATGATTGGAACATGTGTATTGCCTGATCTATCCCTGCTGATCTTTTTTTGCTATGTGTAGGGTCGACTGCGATAGCTTGTGGTGTTTTATCTTTTCATTGAAACTTTTACATGCACAAATAGTCTTTGCTATGGTCGGCTGTGTTGGTTGTTGATCCTTTTTTTTTGTCATTCGCATGTTAAAGTTCATCGATTTTAGCCTTCATAGGTAGTCGTGGGTTTGTCTTCAGCCTCAGTTATTCTTATTGGTTTCTTTTGATCATGATCTAGTCTACACGGTCACCACGGGCTACAAGATCTTAAGTCCGACAATCAGTAAGATTTTTTTTTAGATCTGTTTGGTTATTGGTAAGTATTTTCCTTATAGATGTTTAGGATGGAAATTGTAAATAGATGACTTTCGAAATCGGGTGTTTATAGTTATTCTTTCATTCAATTTGATATGTGCTACTGTCCTCCTTTACACATCGGTTGCCCTCTGTCTGATAGATGGTCGTGCATCTATTTTTTTTACCAAATAGAATTTCTTTCCAAATGCTTCTCTGGCTAGGTCAACTAGGCTGCTTGAACATCTATACAGGCTTATGATGGCTACGCGTAGAAGATTTGTTCGCATGCTATCCGCGAGCAGTTAGTATGCATTTTTTAACTGTAGTCAACCTTACCTTCTTAGGTGGTGCGATTTGAAGTAGTTTTTTAAATCCTCGGTTCATGTATAAACAGACCATCTTTGAGTTGTGATTATTATCTTTTGTTCATCGACTTCAAACCTCATATGTAGTCGTGGATCAACTTTAGTTTTAGTTATTCTTTATCTACTCCTTTGTTCTTGATCTAACATTCGTCGATGTCTCATGCTGTGGAATTTTGGTGTTGACAAATAGTATCCTTGTTTAAATTATGTTTCATTAATAGCAAGCCTATCCTTTACATTTGTGTAGGATAGGAATTCGAAATAGGAAACTTTCGAAATCCTTAGTTCATAGTTTCTTCTATTATATAATAACTGATATCACTTTAAGTTCAATAATATTTTGAACGTAATTGATTATTTGGTTATTTCCTTATTTAAAATCAAATTCATTGAAATTGCAAGTATAGATAAGTTAATCTTAATAAAGTGATATAAATTTATATGTCTTGTCAATAGTTTCATTATTTGTTATTTTGAATTAATGATATCTAAGTATTAGGTTTCCTCCTTAATGTAAGAAGAGTTTTATTTTCATAATTATTAATGCATTAATTTCTAATAAGGGTTATTAACTTAAAAATAATGCATTGGTTAAGTATTAAATGAAGAATTGTTGCAAATTTTTATTCACAATGAATTTATATGCTTAAATAATTAGGTCTTAGATTCTGATATTAGCATAGGGAAGGATGAGAATTCAAAACATCATTTTATAGATGGAACGATTTTCTTTTTATTCATTGAACGTAAATGTCATGAGTTTGGAATGTAAAATAGGCATCCAAAATGAAATTTGTAAACTATGTATAAATGGTATTTCTACTTTGAGTTTATTGTAACTTCATGTATTAGAAGTAAGGTGTTTAGTTTATCGCTCCCCGGAGGCGTTTTATGATAGTGTTGTTATGAGAACATGGATAGATTATTTTGGTTGTTTTCATTTTGTGATAAATGGGATAACATGAGCCATGCATGTTAAATGTTCTTGTGATGTTATTTTTGGATCACTTTGAATTCTTTGGCATGGAAAAGCATTTGTTCATGAAGAAACTTGTCATGTATGTTTTGTGGTGTTATTGAATTGTCTATTTATATCATGATGTGATTCTAACTATTTTGGGTCTTTGAGGATGATGTTCCCTCTTGCATGCATGTTGGCTTAATTGTCTTGTCAGTTTGAGAATTTATACCTAGGAGGAGTGGCTTCTGTTAGGGGCCAGACCTGGATGTGGTTGTAGGGGTAACCTCTCAGAAGCTGGTAAATAAGTGAAAACATTAATTAATTTATTGGGGGTTGGGTGGATTTCATAACTAATTTAGATAATGTTTTGCCTCACCTTGAACTTTAACACTTGTTTAGGTTAAAGTGAGTGAGAAGGCTTGGAATGGCAACTCGAACACTTTGTCTTCTCGAGAAGTGATTCAAAGCCACATAGTTTGTATAGGGGCCGGAAGTTGTAAGAGGTTGCCAGGGTAACTTTGGTAGAGGGTCGATAACCTAGGAAGGTTATCCAGGGTAACCTATTATGTTTATGTGATGACACTCCTATCCTTGTACACTTGTTAGTTCCCTTGCATTGAGTTACTTGTGATTGTGAGTCGCCTCTAGGAGTATGTCATTTGTCTTGTCATTGTGTTGTCATGTGTGTCATCTTGTCATTGTGTTGTCATGTGTGTCAACCATGTATTGTGTGATTTTCTTCATGTTGTCTGTTTTGACTTGAGGACCTGTTCTATCTCCTAGCACGGGGGGTGGGCTTTCGAGTCCCACATGGTTGGGAGGAATGTGCCACATCTTCCATTGGGTCCCCTACAGGTGATTTTATTTGAGTCTTGCTTGTTCTTGGTAGGATCCTGTTTGCACTTCGTTCACGGAGTTGGTACCTTAGACGAGCTCGTGGACTTGGTCTTCATCTATTTTGGATCTTATTCTTATTTTACACACTCATGATGTTTCATGAGGTTTCATTGTGTTGTTACTATTGATGCATCAAGATTTGTCACAATCTCACTTATTGTAATGTATCTGGACATGACTATTCACATGAATTGATATACATGTAGTTCTTAATGTGTTATGATGTTTATTTACTTTAGTAGTGTAGTTGTGGAATCCGAGAATGTTCATGTTAGGTTATTATCACATGTTTTTATTACATGTTTAAAAAAAAAATTAGTCTGGTTGTTTAGCGTTAATGATGTGACATTCCTTGAGTTCCACGATGGGGTGTTACATGGTCTATGCCCATAGATATTTCAGTGTTGATGCATTTTTAGTTTTGGTGGCTTGGCTTAGTCACTTGTTTTTCTAGTTTTTTTGTCATGTTGAGGAGGTGAGATGCTATTATCGGGTTTACTCATGATATGAGACCTATGTAGTTGGCTATGTTATGCAGATATGTGGGCCACAGTTGGGTTGAATTGTTGGTTCATTTGGTGGTGATCATGGTTTCATGGATGTTTCTTGTGCTTTAGAGACTTTGTCATGTAATGATGGTTTGTGTAGGTGCATTTTTGGTGGTTTTGGATTGGATCCTGATTCATATTGTGGTAGTGTATCTTCTTGGTATGAGGATCATGATTTACTTTGACTTTGTTTAGGAGCTCATGTTGCATTTGAGTTCTTTGATTGTGTGAGGGCACTCTTGGTTGATTTTCATTAGGAGATTGTTATCACGATGTCATGATAGTTGGTTACATTCATTAGTTATACACTTTCAGTGGGAGATTTTGACAGTGATGGATTGGCAGTGATGGATATATTTATGATGGTTTGGTGGTTGTAGGTATCTTCTTGGCTTGGAGATCTTGGTTTAACTTGTATATTACTAATATTGCAATTGAGTGTGTGCAGACCTAGATGATCTTCATGGAGAGGATGGTTGTCATGATTCCATGTGTAGCTCATATCATGGTTCAGTGGGAGTTGTTGGCAATGACGTGGATGCATCATTGGTATGGTCGGGCATATGTTTTCTTGGTTTAGAGTGTTTTCTAATATGTCATTGTTTACTCTTGATGTGCACTTAGAGTTTGGCATGGTACTTGTTCTCTTAAGACCATGATGTATCTATGTTTATGGTGCATGTGATCTCCTAGGAGGAGATGGTTAGATCATGGTTGTCATGTTTATGTTCTTGATTCATGATTGGAGCTTTGACATTGATGGTGGGTAGTTCTCTTTGTATTGGGTACACTGATCATTTGCTTGATTATTTCATGATGGTGCTATATTTCATTTGGATTTTGGCATGGATTGATTGGTTACAGGTACTCATGGATACTTGGAGACTTATGTGATGGTTTCAATTCTCTTGTGATTAGAGACATTTGATTGAGACGGTTACTCTTTGGAGGTTTTAACAAAAAGATCAAGGATCTTTCACCTAGTATGAACATGATTTAATTATGGATTGATAGAGGAGATTGTTCTTGAAGTGAGTCATGATGGATTGGTTATCTTGGAGGAGCATTCTCATTCCCACTCTTGGTCTACTTGATAGTTTATGATTTGAGAGGTATTTTCCCATTACATCTTTCAGATGTGTTATGTTTTGTGCTTTGGTTTCTCATGGGATTGAGTTGATTCATGGTGATTATTTATGGATACTAATTTGAGGATAGTTTAGCATGAGTTTATATGCTTTATCTTTCATAGATATGGGTCTTGAGTTATGGATAGTTAGTTCTGGAGGATTCATTTTGAGGGATGTTATGGCATGGTTATCTCCTTGTGCATTTGAGTTTATGATATCATTCTTTGATGAGGATTTTTAGGAGATGATTTATGGGATAATTTCCAGTTATGGGGATGGTTACTATGAGTTTGATCTTCTTGTTTAGAAAGGCTTTCATCCATGTTGGCATTGTTACATTTATTCATATGTTATACTTGATCTATGAGATTGAGTGTTATGGATGTTCTTGAGGATTTTCATTTGGGGTTGTTAGGAGATCATACTTGACACAACAATACACTTTTGAGGTTTTGGTAGGAGGACATTATGGTTTACAGGTTTCTCTCTTCATGGTTCCTTCCTAGAAGTTCATGTTTTGGGGAGGATGGTGGAAACATGTTGTGAGAGATTATGTAGCTTTTTGGGTTGCATGTGTGGATCATTGTCATTGTTCTTGGTACTTCATGCTTTGATTTAATTATCACACCTTGATGTATAGTGTTGGTAGACTTTATATGCTTTGGCATTACCTATGTAGTGGCAGTTTCTAGATATGTACGTTCTTCATTGACAGGTTTGATACAAGGAGCTTGTGGTTTGCAGTTTACAAGTTGCATATGTTCTTGCCATGGGTTTATTGATGTATTGATACCTTGGAGGTATAGATGGTTGGATGTATTAGCATGTTTTTTGGATGCTATTTTTTATCATGTGGGTTTTTTAGTTGACAATAGCTTGGTTGGAGTTTTTGTTATCACTTGGATTTGATGCTTGTGCTCATGGATTGGTGCATCTTCACCTTGGAATGTTCCTTTTCTTCCATAGGTGGCATGTTGGATGATGAGAGGATTTCTTTCTTGAGATGATGGTCACTTTGTTCTTATTGTAGGTATCTTGATGGAGCATGAGAGCATGTTACAGGTTCATTTGGTTTCATGTATGGCTATGATAATGTATTTCATTCATTGATCCCTTATGTAATTAATATAAGAAGTGGGAGAATTTTGGGATATGGTGTTGTACACCATTGCATAGAATTATTTATTATAATATTGTAATTAAATAATTATTTAGTTGTGATGCACCTTGGTGGTGTTGTTAATCACACTAGGTAATTATTTGGGGGCCCACTTTTATTGTGTTGTAACATTATATTATTATTTATTGTGTGGGAGACATGTGATGGTAATTTAATATTGGGGAAATAATAAATAATGTGATGTCTTAGTACCCAATATTAAATAAACGGTTTGTGATTTTGTATTCACATGGTTTTGTGGTACGTAGTTTCACCTTACCACTAGTTGTATTTTGTGTGAGCTTGTGTTTATTAAAGCAAACACATGTGTAGTGGTTTAGGTTGGTTGAGTGGTTTGGATATCATTATTTAGTCTTCTTGTGGAGTGCATTTATGAAGCATGGCATGGTATGTGTGGATTCATTCTTGGAAACATGGGAATGCATTGGAGGACTTGATGATTCAAAAGTGTTCATTACATAACTCTTCTATTTGCTTCATGGTTGATTAATATGATGGAGTATGGATGATTTTGGAAGCTATATTTTTCCCTCTTGAGGGTTTTCCTAGGGTATATATTGTGTCATATTTGATGGGTATGTTGTCTATTCTCTTGCATGTGGATTTTGAGAACTTATTTGCATTGTTATCTCTTTTGGGTTATGTGGAATTGTCATTAGATGGCTGCAAGTTTCCTTACAAAACTATGATGGATCAATCTTGATCATTCCCCGCTAGCCCACAGGGGACCCACTATCAGATCTCGACTCATGGAGGGACAACAAGAAAGTGCCACATGGCATCATTGCCACCATCCATAGGACCATAGAAGTAGTAAATAATTTGCTACTAAAGTGAATTTGTAAGCATGTGCATAATTGGCGAGATGTTTTAATCTCGATCGTTCATCATAAAGGAAGATTAATAGCCCAAGCATTGGATTAGAGGTTAAAGAAACCACATGTTGAGGGTTGTTGGGTTGATATGGGTTGCTTCCAGCTAGCCCACAACCATAGATCTAAACTTTGTAGATTCAATAGGGCTAGTGGGCTACTGACACGTGGATCCTCTAGTAGCTTGTAAATTAGGGTGGGCCCATGAAGCTATCAAAAAGGATGCACACATGGCGATAAATTGGTTGAGTGGGTGTCGAGTCAATGAAAGGTAAAATGTTAAAACTTTTTTGACTTCATCTAAGCCACACGCCAATCAAAATCAAGATCAGATCAATGACAAGAATTCAAAGTTTCTAAAAAGGACATCTTTGAGCCATTATGGTTTGTGTGAGCGATCAATAATGGCAGAGTTGATGTTTTTCTACCTAATTGAGTGCTTTACTCACCATAAAATCTTTCTTTAAATCTTGTTGTTGTTTACAAAAGCATTTCCAAAGAATCTTGAAGGTGTTGTAGAGTATTTCAAGTGTTCGGCATCTTCAAATTATGGTTTCTTGTGATTCACACCTAAAAGTTCAAATTATGTGCTTCTTGACCTAAATTTCCTCCTAGTTTTCATTCAATTTCAATTTTTATCATTTGAATTCTAGATAGAGCTTCTTTTAAGGTTTGACATTCATCGATTTTTCTACAAATTTTAATAATTTGGTTAGTTTTGTGTCAAGTATTCACTTGAGACTTAGAAGCCCTAGTCTTAACCTATCAAGCTTACATTAGATTATCCATTAGTATAGTGGCACCAAAGGTCCAAGCCTCTGGTTCAAAAATAAAAGTAAGACCCTTGGTCCTAGATTTGATTGACCAACTGCCACCCTCAACAATTGAGAAATGGTTAGGGCAACCCATGTTTCATGGTCGTGGGGTTAAAGAGCACATTATTGGTGGAAAATGTACAATCAAAGATGCTACACTGTTGTACATTGGGTGGACACTCTTTCAGGGCTGGTTTGGTAACAGGAACACCCACATTCCAATTTGCAACCCCTATAGATTGGATATGGCTAAATTGGTTGTCCCTAATATGTTTGTGGATACTGATCTCCTAAAATTTGTTGCTACCAATTATGAACCTCTTGTTAGGGTAGTCATAACTCACTCCGAGCAAGATATGGTTTGGATTACAAAAGAGGAGATTGCAGAGGTTTTTAAGTTGAACAAATGGAATAGAGACATGGTACATATTAATGAAAAGAAGTTAAGGGGAGAATATGAAAAAGTGACATACATTTAGAGTTTCACTACTGGCCCACTTTCTAGTATTAGAAGGAAAGGGAAAGGGCAAGATTTTGTTGGGACCATATGATAAGGAACCTCTTCCTATAAAATACTTTGACATCTATTTCTAGAAGACATTTTATTCCTTGTGTCAAATTTTAGGGTTTGATCCATCTTCCAGCATGTCGACTACCCTAATGTATATGGTTGTGAATATTTAACACCCTAATATTAATACCTTGTATGATTTTTCTACATATCTATTAGAAGAGATACATAAAGGATTGGCAGCATTGAAGAATAGGGAAATTGCAGTAAGATTTTGGTCATTTTATTTGTTTATGCATACATTTTTGTACAAGGGTGTTGATTATTTTAGTACGGATATGGAATTGAAGAGAGTAGAGGGTGGTGTGGTAATGGCAGTCCAATCATGGACTCCTTTGTTAGATAGGCATGAACATAAAACTAGTTTTGTGATTTCCACAAGCATTTTTTCCTCCAAGTTGAGAAGAGCTCTGATTGTGGATGTGCCTAGGATTCCACTTGAACTACATGATTTCTTGAGGCAAGTGGAAAGGAGTCTTGATTTGAATATCAGTCACAATTATGAGGGTATATGTCACAAGGAGAACACCCCATGTACTTCCCAAGGATGTGCCACTGAGAAAGAGGTCATGTGGCAGTTGGATAATGTTGATGATGTTTTCTTATTTGAGAAGAGAAAAGGAACCTTTTTCCCTGCATACACTATCTTTCTAGATTTTTTCATAATAACTAATGGGTGGAGAAATATTTTTGACTATCATCTCAAGCCTTGTGAAATGAAAATTTGGGCATATAGGAGCTATCATCCTAAGGGATTTACGATTTGGTTGTTGGATAGGATAAAGGGAGGGTAGTTTGTTCACACCTTTTCCTTCCTTGATGACTTCATCAGAATTTTTTTTGACCATAAGGTTCAAGAGGACAGAATGATAAATGTTTTTGATGACTTCATCAGAATTGTATTTAAGAAGTTGGAGAAATCAAGAAAGATTAAAGACCTTGAATTCAAGGCTTTATCTGATATTGATAATTAAATCTTGAAAATGGAAATAGTTATAAGAATTTTTGATAAGGTTATTTCAAATTTGAAAGAGGGGAGAGTAGTGCAAGATAAAGGGAAATTCCTAGTCATTGAGGAGCATGACAAGGGGAAATCCCCCATGGCAGAAGAAGAATTGACTCATCAGCCTCCCAAGAAAGTGCATATTTATGCAAGAAAGAAGAGCATTGTAAAAAGGCAGTTTACAATTGCTAGTCCAACACAATTAGAGGATTCTATAGCACCTTCTCCATAATAAAAATTACCACCATTTTCACTGCCACATTCATCTACTCCAGTAATAATTGAGTTGGACTCACCAACTACAGAGCCATCTTCTCCAAAGGAGCCACCAATAAAATGCAAAGGGTTGAGAAAAACAGCCTTGTTGATTACCCTATTGATTATTCAGATAATGAAATTATTGTCACTGAAGATAAAATAAGGTAAGGTATGACATCCCCTCAAAGAAACACAATGCCACAAACTTTGAGTCTCAGATTGAGCGAAGCAGATTTAAGTGGGATAAATAGCTCAGAAGATGTGAGGGTTGAAGCTTGTGAGAGGTTTATGGATGATGATGCCTTCATCAAAACACAAGCATTTAAAGAATATGTGTGGAAGGCAATGAAGGATGAGCATGTGATAGAAGTTGAGAAGAAGACAAGTGAAAGCCTTGAATTTCCAAAGACAGTAATTGAGACTCAAGTTTGTGAGGAAATGAGGACTAAGTACTAGAACATCACTGTAATAAAAGGTAAGGAACTTGTCAAGAAGAGTGGGGTATTGCTATTTCTAGAATGGGATTTGGAATTAGCCATTACATTTGATACAGTTAGAAGACATGATGCCCCCATTTTCAACATTGAGGAGGAGGTCACATTGGCCTTGCAAGAATCAACTTTTAGCTCACATTGGGACACACTAGCCATTTGGGCCTTAGCACCAAGCACCAAGAATCTTGAGGTTGTTGAACCAACTCCAAGAGTCAGAGGAGGCTTAATAATTAAAAGAGTATTAGAAACCTCAGCCCTTGAAGTAGCTATGATGAATGTCAATGTGGCTTAGTTCACTAAGGCCATGGTTGAGTCCTTGACTATAGAAAGAGAAAAATTTAGTACACAATACAATGACATAGTGGCAGAATATAATGTAAGCCAACAAAAAATTGTAGAAATGCAATTACAAATGGCCCTATGGAAGGATAAATTCCAGCCTATGCAACTAGGCCCATCTCAAGCTTCAATTTTGCCTCCCCCTTCCCCATAAGAGCATTTTTCATCTTCTCCAATTCTTTCACCACCTCCAATTCCCACTAAGGTTATGTCACATATAGATTTCATTTGATTTATCAAATGCAGTTATTAATCATTATGTCGCTATTTAAATGGAAATTAAATGATTATTTTAATGAAAGTTAAATTGAAATGAAATTGAAATTGAAATGCAATTATCATGATTTGAAATGCATTTATATTTAATTTCGGGGTTTGTCATTGTTAATGTAAAATCGACTGCAAGTGAACGCAGGAACAAGTGAATGTGATTGAAGGCGAGCAAAACGATCAGGTAGAGTTGTTTAGCCGATTGACATTTATGAGTTGATGGAATCTCACACACTCACATAGATAATATTTTAATGTTTTTTGCGTTTATCATGTTTGCAAATTTTAAATCTAGTTTTAATGTAATTTCTCAAAATTGTGAAAAATGCATGTGATTTAAATGATGATTTAGTTAAATTTGATGAAATTGACTTAAATTTAATGATGGGGTTTCTTGTTTAAATTTTATTATTGTTTGAGAATAATGTGTGTTGGTATTTTGAAACTTAAATGAAATAGAGTTTATTTCAAAAGTATTTTAAAGATTATTTGTTTTTAATTGAAAATTATGAAATAGGAAAAGATTTAAATTTTGAAATGAACAATATCTTAAATTGTGTTATTGAAAACAAAATTGAAAAGAAATAGAAAATAAAACATCCATTCAAATTGGAATTTGCATTCAAAAAGAGAACTTCAGTTAACAAGCTGAAGAAAAATATCTTCAATTAAAGAAGAAGCAATCAAAAATTTGAACTCTGAGTTTGAATTTTGAACTAGAGATCAATGAATATTTTGTGGATCTCATTTGTGTTGATAACTAAAACAATGCATGAAAGAAGAATCATATGGAGACTAAATAATTTCGAAATTGGGGAAAAGCATGAAAATTGGTTTTTAATCTTAACCAGAGAAATTCATTTTAATGTTCTTGAGCAAAAACCAAAATTAGCAGAGTAAGATCTGAGAGGGAGAATTAATTGTTATGTGTGGCAAATTTTTTGGATCTTACCCCACACACATAGGAAGAAAGAGTGATTATTTTTTTGTTCAGTGGTAATCAATCATCACCCCCCCTACGCAGCTCAAGGGACAAGTCTTCAAGGAGATTTTAGAGAGGTGCAGCCTGTTTGGAAGGCACGCACAACCTTCACATTTCCCTACACCCCACACACCTGCAGGGAGGATACACCACGTATCTGGCAAAGCAGGGAGGTGCACAAAGTTTCCACGTAGCAAGGGAAGAATTCCCTAAACCGCGTGGCCAAGGGACTGGGTTCCCTTCACCCACACGCAGGTTTGGAAGGAAGCATAGCAGGGAGGCAACAGGTAGATCTTTGGGAAAGGACGTGACCTAATCCTCCTTTCACCTTGGCAGGAGCAACAGGAGTGAAGGTGCGCATAAGGCAAGGGTCTCCACTCACATCCCTTGCAGCCACTAAGACTCTCCACACACACGCCCAGGTAGCAAGGAGATACCAATAGAAAAACAAAAGCCAGTTGGAAAGAAGATAGAACACAGAGATTAAATAATCAGAGAATACAGAGGAAGCACATTCGACAATTCCAGATCTGAGAAACTACCAAGTAGGATCTTGAAATAAATAAACAAATTGCTAATAGATTAAAACTGAATGAGAAACTATTTTTTTGTAGAGATCTTGAAAACTATTGAAGAATTTTCTGTTATTTTAAATTATGTTTCAACTTTTAAATATCAAACTATAAATTTTCCAGAATATTAAACAATTTAGAAACATAAGCTTTTTAGGAAAATTCTGATTGGAATTACAAATAAGACAGATGATTAAATTTAGGGACAATTTCAAAACCATAAAACAACTGTTAAATTTAGATCCAAAAATGATCTTAAACAAAAAATTTATTATTTTTGTTGACAGAAAATTATAATTGAATTTGTTTTGAAAAGAATTCAGACATAAATTATTTGTTAGGACAACTTCTAAAATTCAACACTATTTTTTTAAAACCGAGATTTTTAAACACTGAATTTTCACCATTGAAACAAAACAGTCAAAACAGAAATAAACATGAGTTTAATTAAATCTGTTTGAGTAATTATTTATTTATTTTGTGAAAGTATGTTAAACAGAAATAAAACCGTTTAAATTTAAATATGATTTACTTAGAAACAACAAAACGAACTTGAAACAGTATTAAATAGATGAGTACAAACGAATGAATGTGTGCTCTTGTGTGACTGTTTTATATGTATTTAATTGCATACTGGAGATACACCTTCATTAATTTTGATTATTTAATTTACTCAATTTAAATATTAATTTTATGTCTTTTATGGATTTAAACAATGAAAAGAAATGACTTTTTAAACTGTTTTCGCTTCAAACAAGTTTTCAGTTTGTTGTTTTCAAAAGATTGCGTTTGACTATTTAGACCATGCATGATTGATAGATGACTCTGCATGTTATGTTTTTGGGAAAGTTACCTTCCGGGACAGGTGCCGAATATGGGTAAATAGAGAGTGTAGTTTTGCTTTTCCAAAACTGTTTTATTTGTCATGCATGACATTTTACTTGGCCAAGTAATTTAAGGGCCATTGAAACAAATGGATTTATTGAACTCTCTACCATATCCTAGTATCGAACTTGCTTATTTCTTAAATGACTTAGAAAAATTAAAATGCGTGTGGTTTTACTAGTTATACTAGGCACGCACTAGATTCCATCTTGCTCGTAGACTGCTTCTTGCTAAGCGATTCGTGCAGGGTCGGGTATTTCTTGATTGACTAAGGAATTCTGGGGAAGCGTAAGCTTCAAGGTTGGGCGGAAAAAGTGCCTAATCCTTGTTCTTGTCTTCTTTGTTGAAGATTTTCTATTGGATGGAAGATCAATGGATGGCATCTTCTTTTATGCTTTATATATTCTTTATTATGTAATGAAGAGCTTAAGGCGATTGAATGCCTAAGTCTCGATTTGTAACTAATATTATTATCATCTACTGTATTTAGAATCGAAATTATGTAATATGACACATGTATGTATTTAGATTGGAATTGAATATGAATTTATCTTATCGACTTTATGTCAATGTTTGTAATCGACTAGTTTCTTTGATGTCTAAATGAATGAGATGACGACTATATTTTGAATATAATTGATTTTATTTAAAGTATTTTTCGATCTTGTTTTAAAGAGTTCCGCTCTTTATAGGGTATGCCTCCTAACTCTGAGGATGTTCCATTGCACCATTAGCTCAAGATACTTCAGATGCACCTCTAACTAAGGAGATCACTATAGAGGATTTGATGGAAAATTTAAAGTTATGAGGAGAGATGTAAGCAGCAGGATGAGCTGATTCATGTGAGTAATTTGAAGATTGTGATATTAGTTCTAGAGAATCTAAATAAGGGGATTTATAGGAGATTCATCAACATTCATTCCAACTATTCTTTAATGTTTAATGCAATAAGAAGCTTTAATAGGGATAAGGAGGTCGCTATCCCATTAATGGACAAATGGATCCCAAGAGCACAAATATTGAGAGATATGGCCATTGGTAAATTACATGATGCTAATAAACCCTCCAACATTGTCCCAACCCTTAAGTTTTTGAATGCAATAAAGGAATCTCGAGGGTTGATTGAGCCTCTTGAATTGAAGATTAGGGAGTTAGTGAAGAATTTTGATGAGTGGAGCTTCAGTCTACTTCTAGATATCTTGGATGAAAATGGTGAAGTTAAATCTTTGCAAGAATGGAAATACCAAGTAGGTAAAGTGATAGCCACTCAAGCCAAGTTGATCTATGATGGAGTAGATGTGGATATGTTGAAAAATAGTATGGATAAGCTCACCCATATAGGTATTTTCCTTGAAGAGTTTGACAAAGAGGCAAACCAAATGGTGATCAAGTATGCTCCATACAAAAAAAGGGTTGATCACATTATGGGATTTGATTGGCCCACTAAGGAAGAATTTAAGCTTTGGAAGTCCAAATATGTTGACATCTTGGACGTATAAGCTTCTACAGCTGGAATGGTGACTGAAATTTTGATCTTATGTCTGTAATAATATAGGTTTCATCAAGATAAGTACAATACATGGCCTGGAACTAGTACTAATTAGGCCTTAGATATATCAACATTTAGATATTGCACTCTCTCCAATTCAAATGTGATGACATGGATTTCAGACGTAGAAGTGCTTTGATGTTTTTCACTTTCTCTATTTTATGTTTTTTATCCTCATGTTTTGGAACATGTGGAATAGATGCATAGCTCATGGAAGGAACAAATTGCACCAACTAAAGAGCCTTTTGGAAGGTGGGGGAATCTTCATCAACAAATGAGAAATGGTTTTTGTCTTATGTGAACTTCTCCCTCATATTTTGGCATATATAACTGCCTTTTGATGTAAAAGTGATTATCAAATGAAAACATCGCATGTGTATAATCTGGCCTGAAGCGTGTTTTACTCCCCTATTCTTATAAAAGGGAATTCAAGGCAAATTGTATGGGGCTGCTAACGAATTGATCTTAGAGAAATTTTTTAACCAGGTTTATATAATAGGGAATTAAGTCTATTCAAGGTTCTAAGAGTCTTCTGAGTCTTGTAATGGTGAACATGATGATAGTACTGTCATATTTTAAAATATAAATGACAAAATTTCAAGGCCAATGTTCTCCATTGTATACTTTGCATAGATTTTGAATACAAAGCAATCAAATATTGCTTCTATTCATCTTCTTGTATTTCCTTGAATGTTTATTCAATGTTATTATGCTTATTCAAAGAATGAGTTAAACTATATTCACATGAATGAAAGTTTATGTGAATGTATGCATAGATGACTAAGTATTGTTGGTTAAGATTCTATTATCAATGGGGCTTTATTATGACAGGAATAATGCTATTAAATGTTTTCAATTATATGATTTTGAATTCTCCACCCTAAGATAACTCATTGGTCACATTATGTTACAATTTCCTAGATCTTTCATAATAGCTACATTCAAATCAATGTTAATCTCCAACTTCAATGTGAATGTATGTAGAGTTGAATTATAAAAATTTCTCATGCTTAAATATGATGTTACCATGAAGATTAGCTAGATCTTTAAGGTATTTCATCTATTAAGCAATTAAAGGAGAATTTATCTATTAATTTACAATGTATATGATAATTGGCACAAGAGTATCTAAAGATACATTGTAGGGATCACCCTCCCAGGTTTTGTAGAGCCCAAAGTGTAGAGGGAAAGCCTAGGAAGCTTTCACCTGTTTGTTGGCCAATCTTCAAGGTTATTGACCATTGAATTTGGAAAATTCATAGATAACTGATGAGATAAAGTTTGGTTCATTAAAAATAACCAATAGATTAGCAACTATGTTGGGGAAAAAGCTAGTCCAATGTCTCTAGGTCATATCAGGTACAATCATAGTTAATGAAATTCATTTTTCTTTGTTGTTTAAAGAATAGTTCATACAAATTCTCATCATAGGTTACATCAATTCTCTGTGAGCCAAGCTCTAGTTCCATTTTTTGTTTCCTGTTGGGGTATGTCAATTTTTTCTCTGAAATTGCAAAGGATTCTCAAAATTACAACATATTTTTGTTTCCCCATATAGTGGGTGGCAACTTTGAAGTCTTTTGTGCTAGTGGAAATTCAAAATTTCAAAGAAAAAGAGTGAAGAAGACTTGTGAAGATAGTTTGAATCCATGAGAGGAACCAGGATCAATATGAAGAAGAATCCTGAGCAGAAGCTGGAGTCTGAACTTCCTTAGAGTAAGAAGTCATCATGGATGGAAAATAACATAGAAGGGAGTAAGTCTGCCAATAATCTTGATAATGCATCTAAAATTTTGAATGCAAACACTCATAAAGAAACATTTGATTATGGCATTCCCTCTAGTAATGAAGAAACTCTTGCTACAAATGAACCCACTGTTATCACTGGTCAACCCAACCCTAATCCTTTAACATCAAAGGAATCTAAATTGTGGAAATTCTAGGATAAGGGATATGAATCCCCAGCCAAACGAGTAAATCCTAGGGGTACCTCTATTTTCAATAATGACAATTTCAATCCAAGAGGAAGATCATGTAGTAGAATCTCCCATCATTCTTCTGAAATAGAACCATTGAATCTTACCTATTATACCTAGAATCTAGTGCATCTAAGTTCACTTTGGAGGATGAAGAAGAAATAAAGAAGGATATGCAAGTTCTACTTGAAGAGGAGATGAGACTCAAGGAGTTGGGATTGAAACAAGAAAAGGAAATAAAGGATAAAATAAAGGCTACAATGATAAAGAGAGATCAATTAAGAAGAAGGGTAGAGAAGATGGCGGAAATGGTGAAGGAAGAACCAATTCTTGAAGATCCCTCTAAGCCTATTGTTACGAAAACCTTTGATCATCCTAAAGTAACTATTCCTATTGGAACCACTGCTACAAGCACGTATAATAGCTCTATTGTAGCAACTAAAGTCTCAGACCCTTCTGCTACTGTCAAGAAATACCAACTTATAGACAATGGAAAGAAACCTATGGGTCATCCCAAGAAAACAATCACCAATACAAACACAAGTGCCTCATATACTAATACATCTACCACAAGTGCACAAACTAAGTCCATTCTATCAAATGCACCTCCTAATCCTAAAGTTTTGAAGTTGCAATTAGCTAATGAGAAACTGTAGAAAGAGCTAGATAAGATGCAAATTCTTGCTGCAAATACAAAGATAGAGAAGAAGATCGAATTTCTCAAAACCTCCATCCCAGATCTAGATCTTCAAGTTCTAGCCATTCTATTCCTGATCCCTAGTCACAAAACACTAAATCAAGTGTGAATATCCCTGGTGGTAATGGTGGTGGAGGTCAAGGAGGTGGAGGTGATAACAAAAATAAGAACACCCAATCTGGAGGTGGAAGTGGAAATGGAAGTGATGGAGGTGGAGATGGGAAAGGTAATAAATATTCTGGTGATCAAGATGATAATGGACCTTATAATGATCAAAGAGACCGGTTTGATCAGGTGAAAATAACCTCATCATAATAAAATCTGGAAAGCTCATTCTTACTAAATCAATCCTAAGCCTGTGCCAATTTATTAAACTTTAGAAAAAGTAATTACTTATTTTAAGAAAAATTATGCTTTCTTTCTTTCTTTTGATCAATTGAGGAAATTGTCCAATGCAGGTTTAATGGGTTGATTTGAGTGTTGTTGTAGGGATTAACAGGTCATCATGTAGCTATTGTAGAAGTTTAGCCAGCGTGTGCCTCAAAGTAATGTTGCGAACCTACTCCTTGATGCCTGGATGATGTGCCGAAGATTCAATTTTAGTTCTTTAAAATTCAGTTGTTCAAAACTTTATGGCTCTTCTCGAGCCTTCTACATGTTTTAAAAAGCTTTAAAGATATCAAGTTAGTTTTAAGTTAAGGAGGACTTTTTCAATGGCTATCCATGCCATCGTAAATTTAGGATCTAGTTAGAAAGTTATCTATAAAACTATAATTTCATAAGTAATAAAGGGATAGAGAAGAAGTATCGTTATGCTATTTACATGAATTTTCAAATCACTATTGAAATGAGTTATCTGATTTCTATTTATTGGTAACTATTGAATTTGAATGATGGTGACTATATGTCGTAAGAGGATTTGAGAATCTGTAGTTTATGTGAGTTAAAGAAGAAGTAGTAGCCCACGAGTTGGCCACTCGAGGGGAGTTAGCCTAGATAGATAAGTATTTTATTGATTAAGTTATTCCCTTTGTTTAGGATAAATTGTTGTTCAGTAGGAAATAACAACTTGTTGAAGAGTTAAGTTAGTTGTTCCGGAGCACCATTGTCTTTAATTTGTATAACTCTTCTTTTGTAGTTGATAATATTTCTTTACTGTTTAGAAGATGCTTAATTGTTTGTTTCCTTACTTTTCTATTTTCGTAGTTTACCAGTTATTTCGTTTACTTGTTTCCATGCTTTCTAGTTTAGTAGTAATGTTTTCTAGATTGGTTGTCTTATGCTTTTTAATTTATTTTTCCTTGATATTCTTAGAGTAAGATCATTTTCGAGTTAAGTATTAATGGATTTGGTTTAGTTTCAACTTCTATAGTTTAAAAGAAAAAAAAATTGAAAATATAAAATGGGTTGTTTGAATAATCTCCTTCTGCAGACTGCCTTGGACACTACCCAGTCGATAATTGACATTCAATTATTCTAAAGTAGTAGGACCTAACGACAGCCTATCACTTTTTGGTGTCGTTGTCGGGGACACTTCTTAAAAAGCCTTTGAAAGTGTTATTAGGAGACGGTTTGAATAACAAAGTTTTATGCCAAAAATATCTTAGTCGGCTTTCTTTTTTGCATGGTCAGGAAAAGGGGCCCCCACGGACGTTTTATACCAAAAACCCCCACAAAATATGTACCTATCACACATAGGGAATCCCAAGGCTCAGAAGACTACACTTCGGAAGAATTATTTGAGCCTACTCCACCTGAGGCTTTCCATTATTTACCTGTTGAGCAATTGGCAGAACAGCCAGATACAGAGGAAGTTGTTTTTGAGGAACATAATCTTCTAAACACCATGGGAGATCATAGAGCTAAACCTAACCACAATGAACCTCAGCCTCCTAGAACGTTTACCTATCCTATCACATTGGGCGTTGATGATGATACTACCATGAAGAACATTTCTCCAGCTTTCCTTCCAACCTTCCGTGGCTTGGCTTCGGAAGACCCTGACCAATTTCTTTTTGAATTCAAATTCCTATGTCAGACTTGTGATTATAAGAATGACAATCAAAAGTTGAAGCTTTTCCCATCAACTTTGAAGGACTCAGCAATGTGCTGGTTCATGGGATTGGGTTCTGGTAGTATAACATCCTGGGAAGAGATGGAGACTGTCCAAGGTGTCAGAATAAACACCTGTTACATGAGTGTCCTTTGGATAAAGTCAATGTTTGTCAGCTATGTGAGCAAAATCATCCTATAAACCAGTGTGATCTTTTAACATATATTAAGAATACTAAAAAAAAACCATTCAGGTTGAAGAAGAAATACATGCTTTAAACCAACGTCAAGGAGGTAATTTTCCTTATGGACAGAATCCTAATCCTACATGGAGACCACAAAATAACTGGGCTCATAATCAATGGACTCCATCTTGGAATTAGTCGCCTCCACCTCAACCTAATTGGGGAACTCCTTCTTGGGGATCACCTGATTGGACAAACCACACATGGGGCAATCAACAATGGCCAAATCAACCCCAACAATAGTGGTACCAACAACATACAGTACCCCAATGGAATTGGTCACAAAATCAGTTCTATACTAAGCCAAGGAGGAATCAACAACAGAACCTGTTACCCCCGGCTCAGAACCCTCCTCAACATGAGCAAATAAACCAACCTCAGCTTCCAGCGCAACCGCTTCCCAATCCTAAAAATAATCGCCAAAATATGCCAGTTTATTCTACCGAACATGAAAATGTTACTAGGCTTAATGCAATACACTTTGGAAATGTGTAGTTGCATTCTAGTCGAACTCTTCAACCACCAACTATTGAAGAAATAGAGGAGGAAACTGAGCCCACCAGTCCAACAAGAGACACATCATCTAAGCAGGATATTACTCCTCAAGACAACGAGCCTTTTTCAGCGGTAGGGGCTGCTAACTTGTCTCAGGGGGAGGAGGATCCTATTCCAAGAAAGAAAAGGATGGCACCATATCTGGAACGTTTAAAGCCTGTAACTCTGGAAAATACTCTAGAAGTATCTTTGGCTACAGAAATTGCATTAATTCAGGAGATTAAACAGTTGCAAATTGAAGTTCCTTTCTTGCAAGAAATAAAAGAAATCCCTAAATTAAACCAGTTAATAAAACAATTATGTATCAAAACACCAGGGAGGAAGCCAAAAATGATAAACACCATTCATATAGATGGTTATTTAGCTGATTTTCTGTCTGGAAAGACTATTGCTCTAAAATAGGATGATCCTAGAAGTCCTCTTGTAACTATTACAATCAATGAGGTAACGATACCAAATGCATTAGTGGATCTAGGAGCAGTTATTAATGTGATGACAGTGGATGTAATGGAAAAATTAGGGTTAACCGATTTACGTCCTACAACCACAGTCTTACAAATGGAAAATCAGTCTATAGCCATCCTGAAGGGTGTCATTAAAAACATCCTTGTTAAAGTTGATGGATGGGATTATCCAGTCAACTTCCAGGTGATTCAATCACTTACACCTAAGGATAGCTATCCTATAATCCTTGGAAGACCTTTGCTAGCTACGGTTGCTGCTAAGATTTATTGTAGAGAAGGAGGAATGACCATTTCGCATGGCCAGGATAGAAAACACTTGTTCTTATACCCCCCTGCTAAGCCTACTAAGCATGAAAAAGTCTGGGTTAATGAGCCTAAAGAATCAAATGGGTTAGATAGTTTAGCCTCCCTAGCCATGGTGGTAATTAAACAACACGAGGAAGAACTAGAAGATGAATTAGTAAATGAGATAGCACGCCTTGCTATAACCCAAAATGAGGAATAAACGGTAGATGCTCCAAGAATTTTTGGCCAGCCAATTGATATAAGTGGAATAGAGCACAGTTATGCTACAATGGGAATGTTGTGTCCCTTAGCAAATATGATTCCCAGAACAAGTCATTTCTATGAGGATATCACAAGGTTTCACCAACTGGTACCTCATAGTTGTCCTCTTAATACGTTGTTACAACCTATGTATAATGTAACCGCGGTTCATCCTGGAACAAAATCGATAATGCTATTACCAAGAAAAACCTTGAATATCAATAGCTGGTTGACAAAAACTCAGGAGGATAAGTTGTTTAATATGTTGGTACAAAGATCCAAAGCTTTTGCTTGGGATTATATGGACATGAGGGGAATTCACCCAAGTGTTTGTACTCATCATATTTATACTAATATCAATATAAGGCTTGTTCGTCAGCTGCAAAGGAGACTCAATCCTGCATTAAAGGATTTGGTTAAAATTGAGATTGAGAAACTCCTTTGTGCTTGATTTATTTATCCAATCTCTGATAGTAAATGGGTATCCCCTATGGTGGTAGACCCAAAGAAAAATGGGAAGTGGAGAATCTGTGTAGACTATTGAGAACTTAATAAAGCCACTTATAGAGACTATTTTCCCTTACCATTTGTTGATCAGATTCTGGACAACTTGGTCGGGAGGAAGTATTTCTCCTTTCTGGATGGATTTAGTGGTTATAATCAGATACAGGTTGCTCCAGAATACCAAGACAAAACCACATTTACCTGCCCTTGGGGCACATTTGCATATAGAGTGCTTCCTTTTGGACTATGCAACGCTCCAACAACCTTCCAGACAGTTGTTCTTGCTATATTTTATGCTCTCGTTAATGACTATGTAGAAGTTTATATGGATGATTTTACAGTCTATGGATCAAACTATGATGAAGCTCTTCAAAACCTAGATCGAGTTATGCAAGTTTGCGAGGAAAATAGACTATCCCTTAGCCATGAGAAATGATTAATAATGGTGGAGCAAGGAATAGTCTTAGGTCATCATATTTCCTTAGAAGGAATAAAGGTTGACCCTAAGAAAATTGAAGTCATCCAACAGTTGACAACTCCTCAAACTCAGACAAACGTAAGAATTTTTCTTGGACATGCTGGCTACTATAGAAGATTCATAGAAGGCTTTAGTAAAATTGCAGCTCCCATGTTCTCTCTTTTACAGAAGGAAGTAGAGCTTATCTGGACATTTGAGTGTCAGCAATCATTTGAAGCAATCAAAGAAAAAATTATCTCTGCTCCTATTCTGAGAGGGCCAAACTAGAGTATTCCCTTTCATATTTATGTTGATGCTTTTGATGAGGCTATCGAAGCAGTTCTAGGACAAGAAAATGAGAACGGGGGGAAGTATGCTATATATTTTGTCAGCAAAAATCTTACTGCGGCAGAAAAGAATTATACAACAACAGAAAAAGAATTCCTAGTTGTTGTTCATGCTATCAAGAAATTCAGTCATTATATTATGGGGTATAAGGTTATAGTTTAGACGGATCACTCAACTCTAAAGTACCTAATGAACAAACCCGTGGTAAATGGTCAAATCATGAGATGGCTACTACTTCTTCAAGAGTTCAATGCCACGATTCTTGATAAACCAGGAAAATATAATGTAGTAGCTGATTTTCTGTCATGAATCAAACATGAAAAAGATGACATTACCCCTGTATAGGATGATTTTCCAGATGAAAATCTATTTGCGGTTTTTATAAAATCACCTTGGTTTGCAGATATCACTAACTATTTAGTTGCATCTGAGATACCTCCTAGATTCATGTCTAAGCAAAAGAAGCGACTAATAAAGGAGAGTGCCCCGTTCAAGTGGATCCATGGAAAGTTGTTTCGTTGTGGTCCTGACATGATTTTGAGGAGATGCGTGAGAGCTGATGAAACCTACAGCATTTTGAGGGCCTGTCATGATGACCCATCGGGAGGACATTACTCTGCAAAGAGAACTTCCCACAAAGTCCTAGGTGCCGGATACTATTGGCCCTCAATGCACAAAGACATTAAGAACTATGTGCATCATTGTGATGAATGTCAGAGGGTAGGAAGACCAACTATTTCTTCGGAAATGCCGTTACAGCCTCAGGTGGTCCTTGAACCATTTGAAAAATGGGGTTTATATTTTATCAAACCCATAGATCCTTCCTCTCAAGGGAAAGAGTATATACTAGTTTGCACTGACTACCTGACAAAGTGGGCAAAAGTTCAAGCCTTGAGAATAGCTAGGGAAGAACAGGTCATAGACTTCCTTTATAATAAAATCTTCCTTAAATTTGGAGCCCCACGAACTATTGTAACTGATCAAGGACCCCAATTCATGTCTCGAGTGCTTCTGGCATTTACCAATCATTTTCAGGTAAGCCATAGAAATTCATCCCCGTACCACCCTCAAGTGAACGGTCAAGTAGAAGTGACTAATAGAGAACTGGAAAATATACTAAAAAAAATAGTCTCTTTTGGAAGAAAAGACTGGGCCAGGAAGCTCCCTGAAGCCATATGGGCATACAATACTACCTGGAAATCTACGACTGGATTCAGTCCTTATGAGCTAGTTTTTGGGAAGAAGCCTCTTCTTCCCATTGAGTTCGAGTTACAAACTCTACGAATGGCAATGGAATTAGGTCTATATTTGAAAAGAGCCCAAGTTGAAAGAGTTTTGCAACTGAGCGAACTAGATGAACTTTGTTTAGATGCCATTCATCAAACTGAACTAATTTAGCATCAACGGAAGGTATGGCACGATAAACATATTAAGGAAAAGGAGTTTCACAATGGGGACTAGGCCTTGTTATTTGATTCTAAATACAAAGACCATAAGGGCAAGCTTAGAACTCACTGGTTGGGACCCTATGAAGTTGAAGAAGTCTTTTTGAACAGAACTATTCGGTTAAAGCCAATCGATGGTGACACACGAACTCTATTGGTTAATGGTCATCACTTACATGTCTACCATAAGCCATTCAATAGGGAAGACTTTACAAGGATGGTTGAAATGCAAGGCGAGGTCCAATGCATTGACTCTGCCACAAAAGAGTCTATTCAATGAAAATGTTAGGCTGTTTTTTAAAAATATATATATATATATATATATAAAAATAGACATGTATGCTAATATATTTCCCTTTATTTAATCTTCTATCATTTTGGACTTAGCTAAATATTTCCCATATTTTTGCAGGACTTCTCAAAAAGCAGAGAGTAACTTCCGGAGCACCCTCCAAAGATGCTCTGGAACTTGAATAGAGCTTATCATAATAAGGAGGCATTTCACACTAAGGTTCAAAGTCATGAAGATTCTTTTCCATGTCACTCAAACCTTCCATTCCGTTGTTGCTCCGATTGCATCTTTCAGCGATACTCCGGAACCTTCCATTTTGTTGCTGCTCCGGTTGCATCTTTCAGCGATGCTTTGGAACCTTCCATTTCGTTGTTGCTTCGGCTGCATCTTTTAGCAATGCTCTAGAACCCTTCATTTCATTCTGCTCTAGCTACATCTTTTAGCGATGCTCTGGAACCCTTCATTTCATTCTGCTCTGGCTGCATCATTCAGCAATGCTCTAGAACCATTCATTTCATTCTTGTTTCGGTCGCACCATACACCGATGCTCTAGAACTTATGCACTCATTCAAGCACGTTGACCAAAATACGTGCTCTGTAACTTGTTCGATTATCTTCCGCCACCTTTTTCAAAATTTTAAAATTCTCACGATTCTTTCACCAAAATATCTGATACATCTGTCTTTCTATTTTTTCTCTAGTTATAGGTAAGCCACCCAACTCCGTACTTCTCATTGACAGCTTCATCCCCCATAGAATTCTGCACCATATCATAATAACTCCGTTGTCATTTCAACCAATGCCTTCACGTCATCCTGTCAAATTTGTGAGGATTAAGATCTTCAAGCGATCACGGAACGAGAGTAAGTATTAGTTTTTGCTTTAAATAGGTAGTTATTTTCAAATAAAGAATAATAAATTGGCACGAACCTCACTTCTAAATTAGTAATTCATGCCACCCAACGATCAATCACTTGTACAGAAAAGCCTTTCGCAAACCTCCATGCAGATTGGAAATCATTGAAGCATACGCTGCAAATAAAACAAATAAGTAATTCCAGAGGCAATATTTTCAAACAGAACCTGTGTGGGAGCTTTGAGCTGGAATTGAATTTCTTGCAATGTACAAAATCAGAAAATGGGGGGTGGAAAAAGAAAGGTAGAGCTAGATTCAGTGGAAAAATTACTGGGGTTGAGTAGCATCTCCAGATTGTTCGAGGAAGCAGGGTGGTTAGACTTCATCAGGAAATTTGAAGGCCATAACAAAAAGCTGGTAAGATCCTTTGCTGAGAACTACACCAATGGCGAAGCAGGACTTCAAGGGAAGCGTTTTAAGGTAAGCTCTAAGATTATTTCTTGCTTATCTGGATTAGAGGATAAAGACATAAATATAAAAAAAAACCTCTCAAGTAGCGTACCAAAAATTAGTTGAATTGTTTGTTAGAGAAGGAGACCCATATCCAATGGTGGTAGTAAGTACCAGGGGGCAAAACAAGGGGTTCTAGAGAACTTCCATATTAGAACCCTAGGGTACTTTTGTTGCATGGATAATAAGGTACTTTACTTGTGAAGGTCAGCTTACCATAGTTTTAGGCCATGCCTTTCGTATGTTGACCCATCTACGTCACGGAAAGGAGAACCCAGCTCTTAGGGTTAATATGTCAAAATTCTTGTTTCATTCCTTAAATACTTCCATGGAGAGGTATAAAACAAGGTTTGGGCCTTTGAAACACCATGGGTTAATTCAGCTAATCTACAAGTATCACTTCCGTAAGAAATCTGAGGGGAAATGGGAGAAATTTTTAGAGAAGATGGAGAAGCCTGCAATTACAAGAACCATAGAATTAGGGGAATCCTCCCAAAAGACTATTCCACCATCCAAAGCAACCTCCCCTAAGGGCTCTCTAGATCTGGAAGCTCTTAATCCCACCACTCCTGGTGAGGATTTGCTAGACCTCTGCGGTGATAAATTCCAAACCCTTGACCTGCAAGAATAGGTTAATGTTGTTTATTCTGACACAAGTAAACCAAGAAAAAAGAGAACAAGGAAAAATCCAACACCTATCATTTTGCAGGAATCACCTCCACTCAGAAGAAGTAAGCGGTTGGCTTCTGAATTCTCTGAAACCCCAATACAGTGTAAGGAGGGAAGTTCACAAAAGAAAAAGCCTAAGCGGCCAAAAGAACCCATAGAGATTTCAGAACAAGCCAATGGAGATGAAACACCCCTAAATAGAGAGGATTCAGGTGAAGTATTTCCTTTCCATTCTGCACATATAGAGGAAATTTTCAATGATGGAGCTCAGGACAGAGAACCTGAAGGGGATTGCACTGTGCCAAAAAATTTGTCACCCAGTGTAGATAAGACTATTGAAACAATTGAAACTAGTTGTGTCAGTGCTCAATTAGAAAGGTATAAATTTGAAATTGTTGATTTACAGAGGCAATTGTCTAAAAATAATTAGTTTATAGAATTGCAGAAAGAAGAGTTGGCTTTACAAACTGCTATAATAAATAAAAGGGATCAGGAAATAAGAGATTTAAAGCTATAATTACAGGATAAAGATTCAAACATCTATAAGTTGTAGGAACAAGTACAAGAACAGTATGAAAAGCATAAAACTTATAGTGAGAATATTGCACAAAAAGATGTGGAAATAGGAAAAATAAAATAGAATTTTATGCTCATGCTCTTAGCTTTCGAGGAGGACAAGAAAATAAAGACTGAGGAGTTGAACACTTCTATTTGCAGAATAAGTTGAACTAGAAGAGGATCTGAAGGAATGCATTGTGAGACCCCAAACTGAGGCCAAAGCAATTCAAATAGAACCAGTTGTAACTAATTGGTTCCAGGTCAGCATTCCGCCTCTGCTAACAAAATGGATGGAATAGTGTTACTTCCTCATAAATGTCCAAATTGAAAATCATAGGCTCAAGAAAGAACTGTGGCTGAGATGGAAACTGTTCAGGATCTATAATGATCAACCCTATGAGCCTAATGACAAAGAGTTTGTAAAAATATTTGTCGAATCAACTCCTGAAGATTAGGATTTAATTTGTGAATTCTTTCTGCATGATTTGTTATTAGGAAATCATACAGATTTCTTTATTAATCAGTTTGTTGGAGAGGTAGAATTGCGGGCATTTCTCTCAACTATGAGAAATCAAATTCATTGACAAGAGAGAACAAAAGAATTTATACAGGTAGAGAAAATAGTGGGTCTCCAAATCAGGTCACCAAATCCAAGACCTGAAGGGTTCAAAGCTACATTTATGTCTCTTCTGGTTAATGAAAAGATGAGGGAAAGGTATGACAACAGCCTTAAGATGTGTTATGACAATTTCATAGAAAATGGATAGAAATTAATTGGCAAAGCATGGCATGCCTACGAGGAAAGGTTCACCCCTCTTCCATCTTATTTAAAGAAAAGATAAGTTATTTCTCCTCTAAACATGAGATGGTCATTCAGAAGGGTTGATGCTCTAATTAAAATTATGAAAACACTCAGAACACAGTGGATAGGAATGAAATACAGGCCCCCCTTGCTATTGAATCCACCCCCGGATTTTAATATTTCCACATATCAAAATGATAGACTCTTTAAAGAGTGGAGAGAGAATGTGATGTTCCATAGAGGGTTTATTCATAACCCTAAAACTTTTGATGCATTAGCCAGGGAAACTCATGATCTCAGTACTATTTATGAAGAATGGAATAAAACTCAAGAGTTTAACTATGGAGCAGGAGGACTTGCCAGAAATTAGCTAGGGGAGGAAATGATGAGGTGAAAATAACCTCATCATAATAAAATCTAGAAAGCTCATTCTTGCTAAATCAATCCTAAGCCTGTGCCAATTTATTAAACTTTAGAAGTAATTACTTATTTTAAGAAAAATTATGCTTTCTTTCTTTCTTTTGATCAATTGAGGAAATTGTCCAATGCAGGTTTAATGGGTTGATTTGAGTGTTGTTGTAGGGATTAACAGGTCATCATGTAGCTATTGTAGAAGTTTAGCCAGCGTGTGCCTCAAAGTAATGTTGCGAACCTACTCCTTGATGCCTGGATGATGTGCCGAAGATTCAATTTTAGTTCTTTAAAATTCAGTTGTTCAAAACTTTATGGCTCTTCTCGAGCCTTCTACATGTTTTAAAAAGCTTTAAAGATATCAAGTTAGTTTTAAGTTAAGGAGGACTTTTTCAATGGCTATCCATGCCATCGTAAATTTAGGATCTAGTTAGAAAGTTATCTATAAAACTGTAATTTCATAAGTAATAAAGGGATAGAGAAGAAGTATCGTTATGTTGTTTACATGGATTTGCAAATCACTATTGAAATGAGTTATCTGATTTCTATTTATTGGTAACTATTGAATTCGAATGATGGTAACTATATGTCGTAAGAGGATTTGAGAATCTATAGTTTATGTGAGTTAAAGACAAATTAGTAGCCCGCGAGTTGGCCACTCAAGGGGAGTTAGCCTAGATAGATAAGTATTTTATTGATTAAGTTATTCCCTTTGTTTAGGATAAATTGTTGTTCAATAGAAAATAACAAGTTGTTGAAGAGTTAAGTTAGTTGTTTTGGAGCACCATTTTCTTTAATTTTTATAAGTCTTCTTCTATAGTTGATAAAATTTCTTTACTGTTTAGAAGATGCTTAATTGTCTGTTTCCTTACTTTTCTATTTCCGTAGTTTACCAGTTATTTAGTTTACTTGTTTCCATGCTTTCTAGTTTAGTAGTAATGTTTTCTAGATTGGTTGTCTTATGCTTTTTAAGTTACTTTTCCTTGATTTTCTTAGAGTAAGATCATTTTCGAGTTAAGTAGTAATGGCTTTGGTTTAGTCTCAACTTCTGTAGTTTAAAAGAAAAAGAAAAACTAAAAATATAAAATGGGTTGTTTGAATAATCTCCTTCTGCAAACTGCCTTGGACACTACCTGATTGACAATTGACATTCAATTATTCTAAAGTAGTAGGACCTAATGACAACCTATCACGGTTCACTAGAAGGCTTGTGCAAGTGGATAGTACAAACAATTCTACTTTACTAGGATTCCTAGCTACCCTAACCAATTCCCTGATGATGTCAAGAGTGTATTAGTTAGATTCTTTGGAAATAATGCAATAAGTGGTGAGGATCACCTAAAATCATTTGTGAACATGATGGATGATTTTGAGGTTGAGGTTGAAGATGTTATGGTGAAACTCTATATGTAGTCACTCACTGAAGATGTAAAGGAATGGTATAGGTCCTTTCCAGTAGAAAGTATTGGTTCATGGGAGGAATTTAAAAGGATATTTAGAGAATAGTATGGTGATAATACTGATGCAAGGTTCTTGCTGAGTGAATTCAATAATATCTTTAAAGGTTCAAATGAAATGGTTGTTGATTTCAATACTAGATTTCAAAAGGCCATGAAAATATTGCCTACTAACTTGAGGCTTAATGATAATGTATGCTTGGTCAATTACTGCAATGCCTTTGATTCAAAAATGAGCTATCATTTGTGAGACAAGAATCCTCAAATCCTAAGAGAGGCCTTCAAGATTGCGATACATATTGAAATAATAGAAGAACATTAGGTAAGGTAGGGAGAAGAGATGATGTTAAGATATTGAAGAACCCAATGAAAGAAGACCAAAAAATTGCAGAGACACGGTCTTTGATTGAGGACAAGATAGATAAAGTTGTGAGTTCCATGAAGGAAATTAGTTATAAATTGTCAAGGCAAGAGAAGGGGCTAAAAAATGACAATCCTAATGTACAAAGGAATGAAAGACCTCATAGGCTGCAAGATCATCCTTATAATACAGATTGGCATAACGGGAAGCCAATTCAGAATAATCAAAAGAGTTTCACACAAAGCAAAGTCCCCTCTAATCTATTGCAGAAGAATTTTGTAAAATTTGCTAATGAAACACCCTGGTGTATTGTTTGTCAATTTCCACATGCTTCCAAAACATGTTCAATAGAAAAAAAAATTGAAGAAGAACAAAATGAACCTGATGATTATGAGTCACTTCAAGAAAATAGAGAGAAGTTTCATGTGCTTATGCACAAATAATATTTTGCTAAGGAAGAGTGTTCTTCAGGAGAAAATTCACATGAGGTTGATGTTGACAATCAAAGGCAAAAATCAAATGCTTATCATCAGCAGATTTTTCTTGATGAAGATGATAATGTTGAGCATAATGTTTGTGCTTCAGAAACTAATGAAATAAATGTGTCTTTGAGAAGACCCTTTGATGATGAGTATCAAAGGATGACAATAGAATTAGTTGCACAAGCTAGCAACATTCATTTTAAGAAATAGAATTGTGAACTGTGACCAAGGCAAGCCAAGCAGCATGTTCATCAAGGAGAAAAATGCAAAAAAGTAGGGAGCTAAGGCAGATGGTAAATAAGGAGAAATTATTGCCAAGGAGAGTAAAGGACCTAATATTTGGGCTAAGAAGGATAACATAACCAATAAAAATGAAAGTTTGTCTCTCCAATTATCAAGACAAAGGCTCAAAAGTTAAATGTATAGCAAGAAAAGAAACAAGAAAAGAATGAGATTGAAAAGAAGTGTGAGCAACAAAAGGACAAAATAGAGGAACAAAGTGTAGTGCCTTATGAACTACCCAAATATAATCCTATTAAAATGTTTCAGTTACTCTCCCAAGTCAAGGTGACAGTCCCATTAATGAAGATGATGAAAATTGAAGAACTGAAGTAGAAGGAAATAGCCCTTATCAATGGTGCTACTACGGCCTATGATGATAAAGGATGTTTGCCCAACCTAAAGTGAGGGGAAATCAAGTAAGTGAGGAAGAAGTGGAGGGAGACATCAGTGAAATCCCTCATATTTACTTGGGCAGTACTATCACAACTTGCCCAAGTAATATTGAACCTTTTTATATAACCCTAATTGTTGATGGTAAGCTTCTTAAAAACTATATGATTGATTTAGGAGCTTCATCTAACATCATGTCGGTGGAGATTATGAAAGAGATGGGTTTGAAGATAAATTGTGCCTATGAAAAATTTTATGCCATGGATTCAAGAGAAATCTTAGTCATAGGAGTGATTAAAGATGTCCCATATAGATTGGTTGCTTTTCAAGGCAAGGAGTTTGTCATGAGCATAGTTGTGGTGGATATCCCACCCAATTATGGTATGTTATTTTCAAGGAAATGGAGTGCTTCCATGGGAGGTAGCATATAGTGTGAAATATATTTTTCTATGTTTCCAATTGAGGGAAAAGACATTAAGCTTGTGAGGGAGACAAGAGCCCCAAATATGATTGAATTTGTGGAGAAAGAGGAAAAAATTCACTTTTTGGATATTGACATTGATAATTTTAGAGTTGAAGAATCACAAGAAGAGGAAAGACAATTGTACCCATTGAGAAGGAAGTGTTGCAGCAAGAAAACAATGATGAGTTATGGAGCATGCATTTTGATGGTGCTTGCTCAAAAGAAGGAGTTGATGCAGGGGTAATACTCATTTCCCCTAGTGGTAGAACTTTTAAGTTTTAATTTTCATTGCCATTTTCATCTATAAATAATATAGTTGAATATGAGGCTTTGCTACTAGGATTAAAGACTAGCTAAGAAACATGGAATCGAGAAGTTAAAATTTATTGGAGATTTAGAGTTTGTTGTTTCTGAAGTTAGATCAAGATATGCATAGTATATGAATGTTGTTTAGGACTCAATAAAACAATTTGAAGCTTTTGGTATCGATTGTTTGGATAGGAGTAAGAGTCAGGTGGAAGATTTGCTTGCCAATATTCCACTCCGACTATATGACATTACCTTTGCAGGCATTTCAAAAGTTGAAGTGCATATCAGACCTTCAGTTCCTAATAACATGCAAAACCGGCAGGTGTTTAATGATGATGAGGATATTTTGAGATTCTTGTGGTGTGTAGATGAATATGAAGGTCAATAAATTGACTTTGGAGATTTTGTGGAGGAAGTGGATGGTAAAGAAACGGTGTTTGGGAATGAAATCATTTAGCTGAAAACTAATCAAATCCCAAAGGGGTTAGTTTCTTTAGAGAGGATCTTTGATGCGGCTGATAGAAGCACTACTAAGAAAACATCCACTCATAAGGAGGTTTTGGAAGAAGTAAATCTTGGTACAAAAAATTCTCTAAGAAAGTCTACATTGGAAACAAAATGAAACCTCAAGTTAAAGCAATTTTGATTACTTTTTAAGGAGATACGGGTATGTGTTTTCCTGGTCTTATGATGATTTAAAGGCCTATAGGGAAGACTTGTTTCAACATGATATTCCCTCAAAACCTAATGCTAATCCTTTTAGGAAAAAGAAAAGGCCAATCAATCTTATGTTGGCACCTAAGATGCAAGAATAATTGGTCAAGCTAAGAGGAGGAGGTATCATTAAACCAATTAGGCACTCCACATGGGTGTCAAACTTGGTGCCAATGAGAAAAAGAATGGTGATATAAGGATTTGTGTGGATTTCAGAAATCTTAACATATCATCATTGAAATACAACTATCCATTACCCGACATGGAAGTTATGTTATAAAAGGTGACTGGTTGTGAGCTTCTATCCATGATGGATGGTTTTTCAGGATATAATCAAGTGGTGGTTAAGGATTCTGAGTAGTATAAGACTGCATTTACTACTCCTTGGGGCACTTATGTTTATGTTAGGATCCTTTTTGGCCTAAAAAATGCAGGTGCAACTTTTCAAAGGGCTATGGATGTGGCCTTTTTGACTTTATTGATATGTTCTTAGCAGTTTATCAAGATGACTTGACAACATATAGCAAGAAAGAAGAAGACCATTGTATGCACCTAGAGAAGGTATTTAAAAATGCACTTGAATATTCTAATCCCAAGAAATGTGTGTTTGGGGTGAAAGAAGGAAATTTTCTTGGCCATATTGTGTCAAAAGAAGGAATAAATATTAATCTTGAAAGAGTGGCTGCAATAGATAAAATCCCACAGCTAAAGAATGTCAAAGACATCTAGTCATTCTTTGGACAAATCAATTTCTTAAGGATGTTTGTGAAAAACTTTGCAGAGATTACTCATCCACTTTCTAAGATGCTAAAGAAAGGAGAAAATATAACTTGGATTGAAAAGCCTAGTCAGGCATTTAAGAGTATCAAACAAGCTATAAAGGAGGCTCTGGTATTGAAGTCTCTAGATTTCTCCGAGCCCATGCAATTTTTTTATTTTTCATCATTCCACACAATTGTTGTCGTGTTGTTGCAAAAAAATGAAGGTTTTAAGCAACCCATTGCATTTTTTAGCAAATATTTGTAGGATGCAGAACTCAATTATGATATGATTACAATTTTAGAGAAAATTAGAACATATTTAGTGGGAGATACAATCATTGCTTATGTCCAAAGTGTTGTAGTGAAGGGTATTTTCACTTAGCAAGAGGTTATAGGCAGAAGGTCTAAATGGATTAATAGAATCTAGGAGTTAAATATAGATGTCCAAATCACCAAACTGGTGAGAGGACAAGGTTTATCTAAGATGATGGCTAAAACCAACTTGGAAGCAAACCAAATAAACCAATCAAAATGTGAAAATGTTGCACTTATATGTGACATGAAAACATGTGGTTGGTACAGGCTTATTGTCCAATATCTGCAAACTATGCAATGTCTTGGAGGTATGATAAATAATGAAAGAAGAACCCTAAAATTGTAGGCCATCAAGTATGTAATCATTGATAATGATATTTGGTGGAGAAGTACAGAAGGTGTATTACCTAAATGTGTTGATGACAAGTAAGCATTAGAAATCCTAACAGAAAATCATAGTGGAGTATGTGGAGGCCATTACATGACAAAGACAAGTTGCCCACAAGATTTTGAGAGTAGGATTTTGGTGGCCTTTTGTGTTCAAATATGCCTACAATTTTATAAAGACTTGTGATGCTTGCCAAATTTTTTCAGGAAAGTTGAAGTTTTTTAGGAAATTTTCCACTTAGACCCATTTCAGTCCAAACCCTTTTTCAATAGTGGGGTATTAATTTCATTGGTGATATCTCTGAGAAATCTAGTAGGGGACACTCTTGGGTTCTTGTTTCCACTGATTATTTTACAAAGTGGGTGGAGGAAATCCCCACAAAGAAAGCAACAAACAAATTTGTGGTTGATTTTTTGATGAACAACATTTTGATTAGGTTTTGAGTCCCAGAAAATATTATTTCTGATAATGCCATGTGTTTCAAATTAGACGAGTTTAGATATTTTTGTCATAAACATGGAATCCAAATATCTTATTCTTCTCCTTATCATCCACAAGGCAATGGTCAAGAAAAATCAGGCAATAAGAGCCTGATGAAGATTATCAAAAGGGTGATTGAGAGAAATAAGAAAGCATGGGACTCAAAATTGAAACTTGCACTTTGGGTAGATAGGGTTACTGTTAAGAAAGCTACTGGACATTCACCATTTGGTCTGGTATATGGTTTGGATGCAAGGATTCCTTCAAACAACTTGTTGAAAATGTACAAATTTATTCAAGAATACAATGAAGATGTTTGTGATGAAATGCAACACAGGGTTGATGCTCTAATAGAGTTGGATGAAACAAGGAAAGAGGCTCAAAACAAAAATGCTAAAATGTAGTTGCAGTTCAAATATTTGTATGAAAAAAAGGATTCTTCAAAGAAGTTTGAAGTAGGAAACATGGTGATGATGTGGAATGCTAGAGCTCAAGATAAGGGAAAACATGGGAAATTTGATGCATTGTGCTTGGGTCCTTATCTAATATCAAACACACATGGTGAAGATTCCTACTATCTGCAAAGCTTAACTAAGGAGTTTCTTGAACTTTCAATACATGGACAGTTCTTGAAATCATATTTCTCTCGAGGTATGTATCTTTTCCATGTACATTGTTTATTATTTATATTTTTTATATAGGTTTGGTTTGGTTCGTCCTTGCTTTGGTTTGTCTGGTCTACCTTTTCTAGGATGTCCATGGTTTTGGTTCTCTGGTTTGGTTTGCTTCAACCTTGAGATGTTGAGATCTCACTTTGTTCTAGAAGAATAGATGTTCCCAATTGGAGCCACTGGTGGACCCCTCAAATTTTTTGTGTTCCACTAATAATTATTGCATGTTTGGCTATCTCTTCTAGTCTTGGATGTGTCTTGTTCCTTAGGGTTTTCATTTTATCCTTTGTTTTAGGGTTTTTCTCGTGCCCTAAAACCCTTTGAAAAATCCTAATTGTTAAAACCCTTGCATACATTCTATTTTGTGATTGACTTGTGACTACCCATTCCCAATTTCCCAAGTTACCACTTAAGCCATCAAACTCATTTACTTATCGACCCCTCATGCTTAGTTTACTGGTTGTCACCCGTCGAATTATTGTAAATCTTGTCAAATGTCATACAAGTTTGAGAATGTTTTAAATATTTGCTATGTATCCTAAGTTTGGCACAAGTATCGCCTAAATTCCTTTATCTTATAAACATAAGAAGATGACCCCTTTTAAGTCATAAATAAACACACGTGCCTTTTAAAACCTTTAATAATGGTCGTTGAGTCCCACCAAGTGCATCCTATTGGTCACCCACTAGCCTATGGGAGTAAAACAAATGGTTAAAAAACCCAGAGGGATAGTGGGCACGTGAAATTTGTCCACTGTTATGGCGGGTCCTATAACTCTTCAAAAGCATCGGTGATGAATGGTTATGATATAAATGGCTAGGATGAATTCTAATGGATCACTCTTGACTATTCCCTGCTAGCTTGCAGGGGACCCATTGTCAAATCTCGGCTCATGGAGGGACAACAGGAAAGTGCCATGTGGCATCATTGCCACCATCTGTAGGACTATAGAAGGTAGTGAAATATTTGGTGAAGTACTTTGGGTGACTATAGAAGCGATAAAGAATGTGCTACTAAAGTGACTTTTTGAGCATGTGCACAATTGCTCAGTGAGATATTTTAATCTCGACCATTCATCGTAAAGGAAGATTAACAACCCAAGCATTGGCTTGGAGATTAAAGAGACCACATGCTAAGATTCATTGGGTTGATCTAGGTTGCTGGTTGCTAGCTTGCAATCGTAGATCTAAACTCTATATATTTTAGAGGGCTAGTGGGTTGCTGACATGTGGATCCTTTGGCGGCTTGTAAAGTACAGTGGGACCACAAAGCTAGAGATAAAGGATGCACACATGGTGATAAATTGGTTGAATGGGTTTTGAGTCAGAGAAACGAAAAAATTTCAAACTTTGTTGACTTCATTTGAGCCACACACCAGTCCACGTCAAGATGAGATCAACGACATGAATTCAAAGTTTCTAAAAAGGACATCTTGAGCCATTTTGGTTCATGCGAGCAAGTAGTAATCAAGGAGTTGATGTTTTTTTACCTAATTGAGAGACTTACTCACCATAAAACCTTTCTTTAAAGCTTGTTGTTATTTATAAAAGCATTTCTAAAGAATTCCAAAGATTTTGCAGAGAATTTCAAGCATTTGGCATCTTCAAATTAGGATTTCCTATGATTCACACCTATAAGTTCAAACTCTATGCTTCTTGAGCTAAATTTCCTCTTGGTTTTCATTCAATTACAATTGTTATCATTTGAATTCTAGTTAGGGCCTCTTTTTTTAAGGTTTTACTTTCATTGAGTTTGTTGCAAATTTTAATAATTTGGTTAGTTTTGTGTTAAGTGTTCACTTGAGACCTAGAAGCCCTAGTCTTAACCTGTCAAGCTTAGGTCATATTATCTATTAGTACAATGGAATCAAAGGTCCAAGCCTCTAGTTCAAAAACAAAAGTAAGACCCTTGGTCTAAGATTTGATTGACCAACTACCACCATCAACAATTGAGAAATGGTTAGGGCAACCCATATTTCATGGCCCTGGGGTTAGAGAGGGAATTGTCAATAGACAATTTATAATCAAAGATGCTACACTTCCATACACTAGGTGGACACTATTATAGGGCTAGTTTGGTAACAAGTTTTCCCACATTCTAATATGCAACCCCTATAGATTGGATATGGCTAAACTAGTTGTCCCTAATATGTTTATGGATATTGATCTCCTAAAATTCATTGATGCCAATTGTGACCCTCTTGTTAAGGTAGTTAGAACTCACTCAGGGCAAGAAATGGTTTGGGTTACAAAAGAGGAGATTGTAGAGGTTTTTAAGTTAAACAAATGGAATAGAGATATAGTAGAGATTAATTAAAATAAGTTAAGGGAAGAATATGAAAAAGTGAGACATACATTCAGAGTTTTAGTACTGGCCCAATTTCTGGTATTAGCAGGAAAGGGAAAGGGTAGAATTGTTTTGGGACCATCTAATAAGGAAGCTCTTCCTATCAAATACTTTATTAGCTATTTCCATAAGACATTTTATTCCTTGTGTCAAAATTTGGGGTTTGATCCATCTTCCAGCATGCCAATTGCCCCAATGTATATAGCTACAAATATTCCACACCTAAATATTAATACCTTGTATGATTTTTCTACATATCTATTAGAAGAGATACACAAAGGATTGGTACCATTGAAGAATGAGGAAATTAGAGTAAGATTTTGGTTGTTTTATCTATTTATTCATATGTTTGTGTACAAGGGTGCTGATTATTTTGGTAAGGATATGGAATTGGAGTAGAGGGTGGTGTGGTAATGTCAGTTCAATCATAGAATCTTTTGTTAGATAGGCATGAAAAAAAAACTAGTTTTGTGAATTCTACAAACAATTTTTCCTCCAAGTTGAGAAGAGTTATGATTTTGGATGTTCCTAGGATTCCATTTGAACTACATGACTTCTAGAGGCTACCAGAAAGGAGGCCCAATTTGAATATCAATCACAATTTATGGAATGTAATCCCATATCATAACTACATAGTTATAAGGGTATATGTCACAAGGAAAGCACCCCATGTACTTCCCAAGGATGTACCCCTAAGAATAGGTTTCCTTAAGGTAACGTGGCAATTGGGTAATTTTGATGATTTGTTCTTATTTGAGAAGAGAAAGGGAACCTTTTTCCCTGCATACACTATCTTTTTAGATTTTATCATGATAACCAATGGGTGGAGAAATATTTTTTACTATCATCTCAAGTCTTATGAAATGAAAATTTGAGCATATAGGAGCTATCACCCTAAGGGATTTATAGTTTGGTTTTTGGATAGGATAAAGGGAGGGTAGTTTTTTCACACCTTTTCCTTCCCTCATGACTTCATCAAAAATGTTTTTGACCTTAATTTTCAGGAGAACAAAATGGGAAAATGGATTGTATTTGAGAAGTTGGAGAAAGCAAGAAAGATTAAAGACCCTAAATTCAAGGCTTTATCTGATATTGATAATGTAATCTTGAAGTGGAAATAGTTATACAAAATTTTGACAAGTTTATTGCAAATTTTTAGTCATTGAGGAGCATGAAAAGGGAAATCCCCCATGGCAGAAGAAGAACTAGCTCATCAACCTCCCAAGAAAGTGCATATTTATGCAAGAAAGAAGAGCATTGTAAAAAGGTAGTTGATAATTGCTACTCAAATACAATCAGAGGATTCTAGAGCACCTTCTCGATAGCAACAATTACCACCATAGTCACCACCACATTCATCTACTCTAGTAATAATTGAGTTGGACTCACCAAATAGAGAGCCATCTTCTCCAAACAAGCCACCAATAAAAAGGAAAAGGGTTGAGACAACCAACCTTGTTGATTAAACTATTTATGATTTAAATGATGAAATTTTTGTCACTAAAGATGAAATAAGGTAAGGTATGCCATCCCCTCAACTAAATATAGTGCCACAAACTTTGGCTCTTAGATTGAGCAAGGTAGATTTGAGTGGGATAAACAAATCAGAAGATGTGAGGGTTGAAGCTTGTGAGAGGTTCATAGACGATGATGCCTTCGTCAAAACATAATCATTTAAAGAATATGTATGGAGGGAAATAAATGATGAGTATGTGATGGAAGTTGAGAAGAAGGCAAGTGAAATCCCTAAATTGCCAAAGACAGTAATTAAGGCTCAATTATGTGAGGAAATGAGGACTAAGTACTTGAACATCACTACAGTAGAAGGCAGGGAATGTGTCAAGAAGAGCGGGGTACTGATGTTACCAGAATGGGATTTGGCATTAGTCATTTCATTTGATTCAGTAAGAAGACATGATGCCCCTATTTTAAACACTGAGGAGGTTCACATTGGCCTTGCAAGGATCGGCTTTCAAATCCCAGTGGAACACACTAGCCATTTGGACCTTAGCTTTAAGTACCAAGAAGCTAGAGGTTGTTGAATCGGCTCTAGGAGTCAAAGGAGGTTTAATCATCAAAAGATTATTAGACACCTCAGCCCTTAAAGCAGCTACATTAAATTTAAATGTGGCTCAGTTCACTAAGGCCATGGTTGAGTCCTTAACTAAAGAAAGAGACAAATTAAGGACATGATACAATGACATAGTCGCATAATATAATATAAGCCAACAGAAAATTGTATAAATGCAATTATAAATGGCCCTATTGAAGGAGAAATCCCATTTTATGCAATCAAGCGCCAACCTGCAATTTTGCCTCACCCTTCCCCATAAGAGCATTTTTCATCTTCTCCAATTCTTTCACCACCTCCCATTCCCATTGAGGTTATGCTTTCTAACTCTAAGGATGTTCCCATTGCACCATCATCTCAAGATACTTTAGATGCACATCAAACTAAGGAGATCACCATAGATGATTTGATGGAAAAGTTAAAGAGTTGTGAGGAGAGATGTAAGCAACAAGATGATCTAATTCATGTGAGTAATTTGAATATTGTGACAGTAGTGTTGGAGCATCTAAATAAGGGGATTGATAGGAGATTGATCAACATTCACTCCAACTATTCTTTAATGATTAATACAATAAGAAGCTTTGGTAGGGATAAGGAGGTTGCTATCTCATTAATGGACAAATGGATCCCAAGAACTTAAATACTGAGACATATGGCCATTGGATCAGCACATGATGTTGATAAGCCCTCCAACTTTGTCCCAACCCTTATGTTTATGAATGTAATAAAGGAATATCAAGGGTTGATTGAGCTTCTTGAATTGAAGATTAGGGAGTTGGTGAAAAAATTTGATGAGTGGAGCTTCAGTCTACTTTCAAATATCTTAGATGAAAATGGTGAAGTTAAGTCTTTGCAAGAATGGAAGGACCAAGAAAGTAAAGTGACAGCCACTCAAGCCAAGTTGATCTGTGATGGAGTATATGTGGATATGTTGAAAAACAATATGGATAAGCTCACCCATATAGATATTTTCATTGAAGAGTTTGAAAAAGAGGCAAACCAGATGGTGATCAAGTATGCTCCATACAAAAAAAAGGCCGATGACATTATGGGATTTGATTGGCCCACTGAGGAAGAATTTAAGCTCTGGAAGTCCAAATATGTTGACATCTTGGACATATAAGTTATTTCATTTAGAATGGTGATTGAAATTTTAATCTTGTGTCTGCAATAGCAGAGGTTTCAACAAGAGAATTACAATACATGGCCTGGAACTAGTATACATTAGGCCTCAGATATATCAACATTCATATATTGTACTCTCTCCAATTAAAATGTGATCACATGGATTACAGATGTAGAAGTGCTTTGATGTTTTTTGCTTTCTCTATTTTATGCTTTTTTATCCTCAAGTTTTGGAGATGTGGAATAGATGTATAGCTCATGGAAGTAACAACTTGCACTGACTATGTTACCCATCAATTTCTTTTTACTTGGAAAATGAAATTCTTCCCTCTTAAATAAGTGATTTTTGATGATGTTGTGGATTCCATAAGTTTTATAACCTAGTTGTGACCCTACCAAATTCCCTAACCAAATCGCTAGGTTCTGAAGTTTTGAAACTACCCGACCGCCTGACCTATTTGTAGCCCTCAAAGTTTCAAGTCTCATCCAATGATGTCCCATGTAGTCGGCATATCGGAGGTTATTAAAACTTTAGAACTACAGACAGATGGTTACCGAGTTCTATTTCTCAACAATGGGGCGAATTCGCAGGATGCACGACTTTTGAAGTGTCAACTCATTTAATAGCTTGTATGGTACCTTTAAGGGATGTCTTTTCAAATTCTTTGAAACACCAACTTGAGGTTTAAACATAATCTTTTAAATCCTCTGAAATGACAACTCTAAAATAAGGAAGGTGGTAAAATAGATTTAGTACTAGATTGGCACATTTTTTTGTGGAAAATAAATGGTCACTACTTTCCGCCGAAGTTAAGTAAGCTTGCATACGAGGAAAGGTGGCAGCATTTCCAAGTTCATAGTTTTCTCAAAATGGTACTTCATGCCAACATTAGGAAATGGGAAGATGAACCTATGCCCATCGTGCAACCAAATTTGAATTGGCCTACAGAAGAGCAACTCGACATTATTTCTCAGCTATGCTCAATGGCATGGAAAGAGAAAACCAGTTGCGTCGAGTCCAACAAGGTGATTTTTGTTTTAGAAGAAGAAGAAGAATGCGTTGAATTTCACAATTTAGCTATGGAGATGAAATTAGAACTATATAGAGTTCTGGCACCTCCAGCGATTTAATAGTATGCATAAAATCTTTTCTGATTCTGTAATGATAACGTTTATTCTAAAAACTATTTATGTTTCAAAATCTTTCTTGATTTCGGTCGTTTTCAAGATTGTTATTTTTGTAATGTAATATTTTTGGTGTGCCTATATATAGACCTTTGAATGTAAAGAAGGGGGAGGGGGATATTTTTTAGCTTTTGAGTGCATTTTGATTGTATAGGGTGTGGGGTCTGTGAATCCACATTTTTAGCATCAAAGAAATAAAGGAATATATTCTAAATATGTGTATTTATTAATGCTTCCTTTGATTGCGAATGAATTATGTTTCTTCATGGTTATTCTTCAATGCTTATCTGTTAGGTCAGGATGTGTATATTTTCATCTCTGAGACTTTTTGTTCGGATTAATTCATCTGTTCAAAGAGAAACTATCACTTTTCTTTACTTATTTCTCACATGTAAATGTGAGACAAGCGAACTGTGTCATTTTTTTTAAAATCTCTCGCATCTACTTTCATGGTTATGGGTAGGTGTTAGTTTCCTTTCCTGCTTTCTAGTTAAAAGCATACCCCCGTGTCTCTATTCATTGCATATTATTCGAAGGTAGTTGCGCCTTGTAAAATAAG
Organism: Sequoiadendron giganteum; assembly: GCA_007115665.2. Lineage (NCBI taxonomy): Eukaryota > Viridiplantae > Streptophyta > Pinopsida > Cupressales > Cupressaceae > Sequoiadendron > Sequoiadendron giganteum. The sequence continues at coordinate 415,886,478 of CM021101.1, read as the reverse complement.
TAAAGAGCACTTGCAGATATCACCATGAGTGACTCAACTATTGGCCAGGTTTTCATTTTTGTGGGCTTGAGTGAATTAATTAAAGTGACAAATCTGTTAACCAACAGATTTTTGGTGACTCCGCTAGGGGTCGAACTTGATTCAAAAATATTAGTGCTTTCATTCATATTTTCGAAGATATCTCTATGTGCAGGGAGATTGGTGACTCTATTCAAATTAAAAATATTACATTATAAAATCAAAAAAATTAAGAAATGGGAAAGGACCTAAACCTACCATTCCATAATTCCTTGCTATGGATGATAAAGTGCTTCATGACTTTTGGGAACACTTTAAAAAGAGCATTGTTGAAGCTACAGAAACAAGGTTGAGTGTTGAAGAGGATCACAAATTTGCACTCTTGTTAAGATGTCTTCATGTTAGGTTTTTCAAATTGAAGGAGCTTGAAGAAAGAAAACATTCATTACAAGCATAGGAAAGCAAGATAAGGCAACTGCAAGAAGAACTACGAGTTGATGATTCCCCAGGTCTCTTTGTTCCTTTTTTATTTTCAGTTTCTAATGTTCAAGAAATGATGATAATTAAGCCTCATGAAAATTTGACCTCATTGAAAAAGAATGGTTATAATCAAGACGGTAATGAAAGAGTTACAAATCCAACAATCAATGAAGTTGAAAATGAATGGTTGAAAATTATTTCTTCTCCAAAGTTAGAAATTTTTAATTTTGAAATTGTTGAGGATCATTTTTCTTTGTAAGGTAAGAAAGATAAAGGTTTCCAAATTGACACACATTCAGAGTACGCATCTTTTGAGTTTTATGACCAAGTTGATAAAAAGGGATCATCTCAATCACAGGTCAGTGATGAATATGCCTTTGAATCATTTCATTTTGAAGATGAGAGAAATTTGATTCCCATAGCTTTTAGAAATAGAATTTGTGTTGAAAGTGAAATCAATAACTATTCAATTGATGATTCTTTTAGATCTGAAATTATAAAAGAAAAAGAAAATTCTGAAAAGCAAGAAAATGGTCAGACTCACGAGAAGTGAAAAGTTTTGAATGTTGACCCTCTTTATGAAGAAGAGATTATATTTTAATTTCTATAATCTATTGAAGGAAAAGATGTGGTTAAGGCTTCGAGTATTTACCCATCTACCTCTTCGGTCATAGATAAAGAATTTTTTGATTTGATTGCAATAAAGGAAGATGAAACTCCTTTAATCAAAAAGGATCCTATGTTTTATGAGGCTAATATTTCTTTCAAACTATAAGTGAATCAAGATATCCAGAGTGGTTTTATGCATGGTAAGTTTGATAGTGAGAGTATTGAAAGTGATGCAGATTTTATGTTTGAGAACTCCAATTGTCTTTGCTTACAATCAAAAAATGGAACACATTTTTTTAGTCATGAAAACACAGTCAATAATATATAGAGCAAGTATTAGAAAATTCAAGAAGATTCAGAAGTATTTGATGAGAAATGGTTGTTTGGGAGGCATCTTTATGAATCACTTCATTTCAAAAGCTTCATATTTACATTCATAGTTTTCAATAAATTAATAATTTTGCAGTCGCTTCATGCATGCACACCTCTATTTCACACTGGTATTTATTTCTCCTTTCCATTCAATGGTTTTGCATAGCCTTTTGGGGGTCAGAGTATTGCACTTTGTCTAAGTGCATAGGTGTCTTAGACCGCTTTTACTTCGAGTCTTTTAGTTTGGTCCCATTTTTGGTTTGTGCCTTGTTCCCCTCCACCTCATCTGTGAAGCAGCACCCGGTTCTGATGCCTTTCTTTTGACTCTATTGCCCAATGGACTTGGACTGGTCTACCCCAAGGTGTTGGAGTTCTCTACATTTTTCTTCAAAAATTTAGTCCCCAATCAGAGCCAATGTTACTCGTCAAATTCCCTAACCAAATCGCCAGGTTCTCAAGTTTTGAAACTACCCAATTGCCCGACCTATTTGTAGCCCTCGAAGTTTCAAGTCTCATCCAATGATGTCCCATGCAGTCGGCATATCAGAGGTTCTTAAAACTTTAGAACTGTCGACAGATGGTTACCGAGTTCTATTTCCCAATGATGGGGTGACTTCACGAGATGCACGACTTTCAAAGTGTCGGCTCATTTAATAGCTTGCATGGTGCCTTTTAGGGATGTCTTTTCAAATGCTTTGAAACACCAACTTGATGTTTAAACGTAATCTTTTAAATCCACTGAAATGATAGCTCTTAAATAAAGAAGGTGGTAAAATGGATTTAATAGCATATTGACACATTTTTCTATGGCAAATAAATGGTCACTACTCACCACCGAAGTTAAGTAAGCCTACATAAGAGGAAAGGTTCCAGCATTTCCAAGTTTAGATTTTTCTCAAAATGGTACTTCCTACCAACATTAGGGAATGGGAAGATGAACCTATGCTCATCGTGCAACCATATTTGAATTGGCTTGAAGACGAGCAACTCGACATTATTTCTCAGCTACGCTCAATGATATGGAAAGAGAAAACTAGCTACGTCGAGTACAACAAGGTGGTTTTCATTTTAGAAGAAGAAGAAGGCACTGTATTTTACAATTTAGTTATGGAGATGAACTTGTACAGAGTTTTGGCACCTCCAGCGATTTAATAGAATGCATAAAATATTTTTTGATTCTGTAATGATAATATTTATTCTAAAAATTGTTTCAATTTTGAAATCTTTCTTGATTCCGATCGTTTTCAAGACTGTTATTTTTGTAATGTAATAGTTTTGGTGTGCCTATATATAGACCTTTGAATGTAAAGAAGGGGGAGGGAGGATAGTTTTCATCTTTGGAGCACATTTTTCTTGTACAGGGTGTGGGGTCTGTGAATCCACATTTTTGGCATCGGAGAAATAAAGGAATATATTTCTAAATCTATGTATTTATTAATGCTTCCTCTAATTATGAATGAATTGTGTTTCTTCATGGTTATTATTCAATGCTTATATGTTAGGTCAGGATGTGTATATTTTCATCTCTGAGTCTTTGTGTTCAGATTAATTCATCTGCTCAAAGAGAAACTATCACTTTTCTTTACTTATTTCTCACATGTAAATGTGAGACAAGAGAAATTTGTGTCGATTGTTTTAAAATCTCTCGCATCTACCTTCATGGTTATGGGTAGGTGTTAGTTTCCTTTCCTGCTTTCTGGTTAAAAGCATACCTCGTGGCTCTATTCATTGCATATTATTCGAAGGTAGTTGTGCCTTATATAATAAGCAGAGAGCACTTGTAGATATCACCGTGAGTGACTCAACTATTGGCCAGGTTGTCGTTTATGTGGGCCAGAGTGAATTAATTAAAGTGACAATTCTATTAACCAACAGACTAAAAATCCTTTTGGAAGGTAGGAGAATCTTAATCAACAAATGAGAAATGGTTTTTGTCTTATTGAAATTATCCCTCATATTTTGGAAAATATAACTACCTTTTGATGTAAAACATGACATGTGTACAATTTGGATCGAAGCTTGTTTTTCTCCCTTGTTCTTATTGAATGGAATTCAAGGCCAATTATGCGGGGTTGCTAGCGAATTGATCTTAGAAATTTTTTGTAACCAGGTTTAGATAATAAGGAATTAAGTATGTTCTAGGTTCTAAGAGTCTTTTGAGTCTTGTAATGGTGAACATGATGATCGTACTATCATATTCTGAAATATAAATGGCAAAATATTCAAGGCCAATGTTCTCCATTGTATACTTTTGATGCAATACAAGGTGGCTCCCAACTTCATCAAGAGGTTAAGATCTTCCACATGGTTATAAGAGGCATCTAACAAGATTAAGATTCTTACACAAATTCAACTTATCACCAAACACTCCCTAAAGGCTTTTAGGCCTCAAACACAACTTTTGAATATCTCTTTTAGACAAGGTCATACAATGGCCAACAAAACATCAATTTGGACTTCCCACAGACCCAACAAAACTTTCCCAAAATATTACAAGTGACTTCTTTGACACAACCTTGAGAAACAACAAACTGCCCCTGTCTTTAGGACACCAATTAGCCTCAATTTATAAAGGAGGTCCCTCCTAAACTCTTCACTTTCACAAAAACTCTACTGTCAGTCACTAATTATGTGTCAAAACTCCCAATTCCAACATTTATCCTCAGATTTAAGACATCAATGGCATTGTTCTAGAAAACCCTCAATTTCATGCAAAATAGCAAGGGTTTATTGAAAAACTATATACCCGGGCTTATCAGATCTCACCAAGGCATCAAACACCTTTCAAATACCCTGCACAAACTTCCAAAACTGATACAAGACTCAATTTATCAACAAAACACCAAAACCTTACTTTAGTTTCTCATTTTCTCATGTAAAAGGCTTTGCCCAACCCTAGGGCCTCACCTCCAAGCCATCAAAACACTTTATTTGACTCCAAAAATGTTAGAAAATATAATATAACATATTACATGCCATTCCTCTAAGATACATAAGGCAATAGTAGGAGGAATGGCTTTACATTAATTAATTCTCAAACTCGGACCAAAATAAGACCCTCGAACCAATGGGAAAAAGAAGATTAAAACATATTTCCACAACATTACACAAGTTTCAGACCAATGGAAGCTTGTATGGGACCATACACAGTAAGAGAAGATGGAAACACAGTAAATCTACTTATAAACGTTGGTTTCATTATTGGAAGTGCTTTCAAAATTGATTGAACAACTTTCATTCAAGCCTCTTGAGGCCTCTTTATACATTTTCAATTCAAAAACTACCTTTCAAATGTCCACAACCAACTTTTGATCCCCTTGACCCTTCATATTCTCTTAAAATTGCAAAATGATAACTTGTATGCATTTACAAACTTTACATCTTTTTGCACTTTTTGATCTTTGAACTCCAAACACCCAAAAACATGGAAAATGGTCTTTTTAGACCTTATTAAACATGATCAAAACTTTACCACCCCTAAACACACCTAGACTCACCCAAAATTCACCTTGTAACATTATTACCATATCAAATTGTGCATCATGGTTGTAGGTGCTCCTGCACCATACAACCCCACTAGAAAAAATTCATGCCTCATGAGTTGAGGTTGACACCACATTGCCCAAGCTTCATTAAGATACCACTAGTTCATAAGCCATTGTCATTTCTCCATGCCTTGTGCTCCATACTACCCTACATTTGTGACTATGTGTATATTTGAAAATGATTGTGGGTGTAGATTCAGACCTGATGTCTACCCCATTTCCATACCTTGACCAAAACTTGCTTGTTTCCCTACATCTTTCCCTACACACAAACAATCATTAGTAGTCTCATACACTGTCCTCTTTCCTAATTCAATTCCTTGCTTGCAACTTCCCTATTTTCCTTGTCCTTGCCTCACTATCTTATCAACATTCTATGTCACTTTCTTGTCACACTTCCCAACCACTGTACTTGCAAGTTCCACTTGTCTTTCATCTTTATTTACAACCACGGGGCACTCTATGGTTCCTATCAATATATTGGTATCCAAATTCACAATCAAATCACACTTTACCCCTATTTTTGCTCTCACACCTGCAAATACACCAGTCTTGCTATCTTCAAGCCTTAAAGGCTCTCTTTGACCAAAAATGACAACCTTAGACTTACTCTTATCTCTTTCATTTCTCAACAAAGGAGTTATCCTAAAGCTCTTACCATCCTTCTTGATAGTATAGGTGTTTTCTCTACCATCATACATAGACCTTCTGTCAAACTTCCATGGTCTCCCCAATAGAAAATGGCAGCAATCCATTGGTAATACATCACATAAGACCTTGTCCTTGTATTCCCCAATCTGGAAATCTACATATGCTTGTTCATTCACCACTAGAGTTTGACCATCATTCACCCAAGAAGCTTTGTATGGTGCTACATGAGGGATCTTCTCTAAATTCAACTTGTCTACCATCTCCCTAGACACCATGTTATCTTGAGAACCTGAATCAATAACAACTTGACACACTTTACCTCTGCATTTGCATGAAGTTATAAATAGACTCCTTCTTTGACTCGTATCTTCCTCCTTAGGTTCCTGCAATAAATTTCTTCTTATCATAAGTGCTTCTCCCACCTCTGGATCAGCAAGAGTACTTAATTTTTTTGGAAAAAGTGCCTCAATGCTTACTGACATTGAACTCCTAAAAGAGCAATATTGGCGAGACCTGTGGAATGTCTTGTCAATGAGTAGCTGATCAGATTGATGTGACCTTGGATTTTTCCTGGCAATGAGAACCATCAGGGTGACATGATCTATCAGAGTGAGTTTCCAAACTCACTTCGACTGCAGAACTCTTGGTGACATCGACGTGACCTGGCGGTTGTCTCGATGATATCGGCGTGACTAGAACAGTCGGGGTGACATCTCCAGCTCGCTCTGAAGGCAAATGTCTGGGTGACGAAGATCATCGGGGAGAGTATTGGTGATGAACGCATCGGGGAGACTTGTGTTGTTGGCATGACCTCATGATCTCCTACTGATGGTGTTTCTCTTGTTGATGGATCTGCTCCTTGTGAACAATCGGCGTGACTCTTGCCGATATGTGTGGTCTTAGTGTTTGTTGGGTCATCGGGGAGACATGAATGTTCGGTGTGACTTCCCAGTGTGTTGATGATAGTGATTGTCTTGCCAATGGTCTTGAGATCAGGGAGACTTCACCAAAGTTTGAGCGATAGGAGTCGATGCCATGTGTGATAGCCTATAGAGAGTCTAACATCGGTTCAACACATTATGTTGTCTCACCGATGAGCAATAAAGTTGAAATTGGTTGACCAAGCGTTTGTCCTACATGTTTTGTATTCGACCAATGAGCAATGCAGAATGCAAACCGATTGGGCAGTTGAACTGTTATGATCATTTTCTTGTGGGAAATGAACAGATAGCTTGAGCAATGGATGAACAGTTCGGTCGAGGGTCTAGTTGAGGTTGGTTAGTCAAATGATCAGTGAGTGAATTCCATTGTATGTTGAATGAATGCATTGTAACAGTGTAATTCGATACAAGGTTGATCAGGGAAACATTGTTGCTTTAGAATTGTCATCTAAAAAGCAGAGACTGTAACTTGTATGTAATTTGATTACTATAATACAAGTGATCTTTCTTTGGTGTGGTGGGTTTTTCTCCCGCAATGGTTTTCCCATGTAAATCTGGTGTCAATTGTGTTATGTGTTTATTTCTTAGTTTTGTTATTTCTTTCATATGTGTCTTAATGAACTATAATTGTAAACATGAAATGACATATCTCTCTTCTCCTTGGCGACTTGGCATTAGGAAAATTTCTTCCGCTATTGAATTTTTCCTAACAAGTGGTATCAGAGCCTGGCCAGTTGTGTTATCCTTATGGGTAGATTATTTTTTTGTGTCAATTTCTATTCAGTGAGAGTTTTGTAGAAGTCTTGAATTTATCTAATTACATATTAAGATGGCAAGAACAAGTACATCTGGAAGGATTGAAATTGAGAAATTCAACAGCAGAAAGTTTGAGTTGTGGAAACTTAAAATGGAAGACCTATTGGTGGATCGTGATCTTTGGATTGTTTTGTCTAGAACGAAACCTACAGCCATGAAGCACGGAGATTGGGATCTCACAAATCGAAAAGCAATAGGGTTGATAAGACTCTGTTTGGTAGACTTTGTTCTCCTGAATGTTCATGAAGAGAAGATTGCCTCTACGTTGTGGAAAAGACTGAGAGGTATTTATCAGGGCAAGTCCTTAGTAAATAAATTGTTCTTGAGGAAGAATTTTTACCCTTTGAAGATGGAGGGAGGGACGTCAGTTTCTGATCACTTAAATACTTTTAACATGTTGATTGTTGAGTTAACATCTGTAGGTGTGAAGATTGAAAAAGAAGATTGTTGTATGCTCTTGTTATGTTCTTTGCCAGATTCTTGGGATCACTTGGTGATGACGATTGGGAGCATGACAACCACTTTCAAAATGGAGGATGTGGTTGCTTCTTTGTTATCAGAAGAGATGAGAAGGAAATATTTAGAGATGGCGAAGGAGGCTCTTATTGTTCGAGGAAGATCAAAGGAAAAAGGCAAGAAAAAGGACAAGAAGTCCAAATCTAAATCAAAATGGAGATCAAAGTCTCCTGGTAAGAAGTCCAAGGTGAAGTGTTGGAACTATGGGAAACCTGGTCATATCCGAAAGGATTGCAAAGATGAGAAAAAGAAGTGGAAGAAGAATTCTTCCGATAATGATTCTTATCAGATTGATGCAGATGCGTTTATTGTAGCCTTGGCAACTCAGGCATCAAATGATGTTTGGTTGATTGATTCTAGAGCATCATTTCACATGACATCTCATAGAGATCGATTTCCTAAGTATGAAGAATGTGATGATGGAAATGTGTATCTAGCAAGCGATTCATCTCTGGAGATAGTTAGTCGTGGAAGAGTAAGAATTCAATTTCCTAATGGTAGAATTAAGGGAATTGATGGTGTAATGCATATACCAGCTCTGGCTCAGAATTTACTTTATGTAAGCAAGTTGAATGATGTTGGAGTGCAAGTCTCTTTCTCTTGCAATGGTCGTAAAATGACTAGAGGCTCGATGGTGTTGGCTAGGGGTGCCCGAATTGGTACTCTTTTCAAGTTGGATGCACTGGTTGTTCAATGCAATAGTGTCTCTGCAAAGTCATAGAAGGTTGTTCGTAAAGAGAAGAATGAAAATGTTCCTATTGGAGAAAATTCCTTGGAAGTGAAACTTCCAACAGAAAAGACTATGCTCTGGCATCAGAGGCTCGATCACATTGGTGAGAAAGGTTTGAAATTCTCGAAGAATAAAAACCTGGTTGAGGGGCTTGATGATTGTAATCTCAATTTTGAATTCTGTGAACATTGTATTTATGGCAAACAACACCGTGGTTCATTCCACTGTAGTCCTCATAAATCTTCTGGTGTTGTGGATTATATTCATTCTGATGTGTGTGGTCCATTGGATGTTCCTTAATTATTGAATTCTAAATATTATGTTTATTTTATTGATGATTATTCGAGAAGGGCATTTGTCTTTTTTTTTAAAAGTAAATCAAAAGTGTTCAGTCATTTTAAGGAATTTAAAAACCTTGTGGAAAATCATACTGGAAGAAAAATAAAGTGTCTAAGGACTGACAATGGTGGTGATTTTTGTTCTGATGAGTTTGAAATGTATTGCAAAGACCATGGGATTAAGAGGCATAAAACAACACCTTACACTCTACAGCAAAATGGAGTTGCTGAAAGGTTGAACATAACATTGATGGAGAAGGCAAGAAGTATGTTGAGCAATTCTGGTCTAGAGCAGATGTTTTGGGTTGAGGCTGTGGCTAAAACATGTTAATTATTGAATTGATCACCTTCTTTAGCACTTGTTGATATAACGCCTATGGAAGCTTTGTCTGGTAAGAAGCCCTCTCTCAAACATATCCATGTCTTTGGCTATGAAGCATATGTTTATGTGTCATATGTGAAAAGATCTAAATTGGACAACAAAGCTGAAAAATGTATCTTCATTGGGTATGGTCTTGGTGTGAAAGGATACAAGCTTTGGAATCCTGTGACTAAGAAGGTATTGTACATCAGAAGTGTAATCTTCTAGGAACTGAAACATTCTTCATTGGATCTACAGTCAGGGATGAAAGAAGAGGAAAAGAAGAATGATGTTGTTGAGATACCTCTAACTCTACAAAAAGAGGGACAGCACATTGAAAGTGTACTTGAAACTAAGGAGAGTTCAAGCAACTCTGAGAGTTCTGAACAACAACAAGAACCACAACCTCAGCCTCAGCCTATGAGGAGGTCTACACATGAGAAGAAACAACTAGATAGGTATGGATTCTCTATGTTAGATTCTAGTTATGCCTATGCTTTGATCACTAACATAGATGAGCCTAGGACTGTAAAAGAGGCAACTAAAATTTTTGATTCAGATTCTTGGTTGGAAGCCACGAATGAAGAAATGGCATCATTGAGGAAAAATGATACTTGGGATCTAGTCCCATTGCCTAAAGGTAGAAATCCTGTGGCCTGCAAGTGGGTGTTTAAAAATAAAATTGGTCTGGATGGCTGTGTTGAAAAGTATAAAGCGAGATTGGTTGCGAAGGGTTATTCCCAAGTAGAGGGAATTGATCATGGGGAAAAAATTTCTCCTGTAGCAAAGCTGACATCTATCAGATTTATTTTATCAATTGCTCAGCATATGATTTGGAGATTGAGTAGATGGATGTGAAGATAGCATTTCTTCATGGTGATCTTGAAGAAGAAATCTATATGTCCCAGCCTGAGCACTTTGTGAGAAAAGGTAAAGAAAATCTAGTTTTCAAGTTGAAAAAATATTTGTATGGTTTGAAGCAATCACCTAGAATGTGGTACCAAAAATTTGACACATTTGTTTTGTCTTTGGGATTTGTAAGATCAAAATCAGATCATTATGTGTACTACAAGACTGAAAATGATTGGATTCTTATTATTGCTCTTTATGTTGATGATATGTTGTTCATAAGAAATAGTAAGTTAATGGTTTCTGAGATAAAATATCAGTTGTCTGCAAAGTTCGAAATGAAAGATCTTGGTGCAGGTAGGTATATTCTAGGGATGGACATAACTAGGGACAGAAAAGGCAGAAAGCTTTGGCTTAGCCAGAGTAAGTATATTGATACTGTTTTGGAGAGATTTGGTATGAATGATTGCAAGCAGCTAGTTGTTCTAGTTTTGCAAGGAACAAAGCTATTTGTTGAAGATTGTCCAAAATATCCTACTGAGATGGAGGGAATGGCTAGAGTTCCTTATGCTAGTGTAGTTGGCAGTTTAATGTATGCAATGGTTTGTACAAGGCCAAACATTTCCCAAGCAGTGGGAGTTGTTACTTGATTTATTGCGAATCTAGGAAGGACAAGTTGGGATGCTGTGAAAAGAGTGTTTAGATATCTGAGGAGCACTTCAGACTATGCTCTGTGTTACCATGGACATTTGGTTGGATCGCAAAGGACTCTCAACATTCGTGGATATGTGGATTTTTTTTGGGTAGGGGACATTGACAGTAGAAGGTCCACTAGTGGATACACTTTCATGTTGAATGGTGTTGCAATTAGTTGGATGAGCAAGCGACAAGCTATAGTCGCTTTGTCCACTACGAAGGCTGAGTACATGGCAGAAACTCATGCCTATAAAGAATCAATTTGGTTAAAATTTTTGTGTTCTAACACTGGTTTTGATGCAGGGAAAATTACAATTTACTATGACAGTTGGAGTGTTCTTTGTCTGGCAAAGAATCCTACTTTCCATGCCAGGACGAGACATATTGATGTGCAGTATCACTTTGTGGGAGATATGATGGAGGATGGAAAGGTCTCTTTAGAAAAGGTGGATACTCTAGAAAATGTTGCCATTGACAAAACCAGTGAGCACAGACAAGTATAGGTGGTGTACCAGTTCGATGGGCCTTAGTGCCCATAAAACTCAGTAGTTTTGTTGTGCTCTGGAGGTGTCAGTAAGATCTTCATCAAGTGGGAGATTGTTGGAAAAAGTGCCTTAATGCTTACTGACATTGAACTCTTGAAAGAGCAATATCGGTGAGACCTGTGGAATGTCTTTTCGATGAGTAGTTGATCAGATCATTGTGACCTTGGATCTGTCTTGGCGATGAGAACCATTGAGGTGACATGATCTATCGGAGTGAGTTTCCAAACTCACTCTAAAAGTAGAAGTCTTGGCGAAGTCGGCATGACCTGGTGGTTTTCTCGACAATATCGACGTGACCAGAACAGTCGGGGTGACATCTCTAGCTTGCTCCAATGGCAGATGTCTAGGCGACGAAGATCATCGAGGAGATTCTTAGCGATGAACGCGTCAGGGAGACTTGTGTTGTCAACATGACCTCTTGATCTCCTGCTGATGGTGTTTCTCTCACTGATGGATCTGCTCCTAGTGAACGATCGGCGTGACTATTTCCAATATGCACGGTCTTAGTGTTCATTGGGTCATCAAGGAGAATGAATGTTCAACGTGACTTCCCAGTGTGTTGGCGATAGCGATTATCTTGCCGATGGTCTTGAGATTAGGGAGACTTCACCAAAGTATGAGAGATAGGATTCGGTGCCATGTGTGATAGCCTATGGACAGTCTGACATTTGTTCAACATATTCTATTGTCTCACCGATGAGCGATAAAGTTGAAATCGGTTGACCAAGCATTTGTCCTACGTGTTCTGTCTTGGACCAATGAGCGATGCAGAATGTGAACTGATTAGGTAGTTGAACTACTATGACCATTTTCTTGTGGGAAACAAACAGACAGCTTGAGCGATGGATGAATAGTTCGGTCGAGGGTTTGGTCGAGGTTGGTTAGTCGAATGATCAGTGAGTGAATTCCATTGTATGTTGAATGAATGCATTGTAACAGTGTAATTTGATACAAGGTTGATCAGGGAAATGTTGTTGATATAGAATTGTCATCTAAAAAGAAGAGACTGTAACTTGTATGTAATTTGATTACTATAATACAAGTGATCTTTCTTTGGTGTGGTGGGTTTTTCTCCCGTAAGGGTTTTTCCATGTAAATCTGGTGTCAATTGTGTTATGTGTTTATTTCTCAATTTTGTTATTTCTTTCATATGTGTCTTAATGAATTGTAATTGTAAACATTAAAATACATCTCTCTCTTCTCCTCTGAGACTTGTCATTAGGAAAAAAAAAATCGCTATTGAATTTTTCCTAACAGAACTTTTACATTCTTCCTCTTGGACTAGTTGTGTTCTTTCACCCTTCCTATCACCACCTAATGTTGAACCTTGGTTTTGAGGACACTTGAAAGATGGGTGTCCAAATTCATTTCATCTATAACACCTACTTGAAAACTCATTGAAATCTCTTATTTGCCTGAAGTTTGTCCTTCCACCTCTCCATCATCCTCTTGCTTCAGGTACTTGTTCTTTGTTCCTATTCGCATCTTCAAGGTCTTCCTTGGACTGCCTTGGTGTTGAATTTGTACCTCTGCCCCTAGAAGTATTGCCTCTTCCTCTTGTTTTCTTCTCTTGTCTCCTCTTTATCTTCTCTTCAGCCTTCAATGCCATTTTATAACATTCCTCTACATTTGGACTAGTCAAATCCAACTCATCCTATAGATTCATTCTCAAGCCACCCAAGTACTTATCTATTTTCTCTTCTTAATTTTCATTGTGGTTAGACCTCATACTCAATCTATATAATTCCTCAGTGTAGGCCTTTACATCCATTTCCTTTTGCCTTAAACTTTGAAACTTCTTAAACATTTGAATTTGATAATGTGAAGGGAGAAACTTACCTTTTAGTTTAGATGTCATCTTGTCCCAATCCACAATCTTAGACTTTCCTTGTTTCCTTCTCTCTAACTGTAGATAATCCCACCAAACAAGTGCATGACCTTTAAGCTTTGTTTTGGCAATCTTCACTCTCTGTTCTTCAGGGGTCTCTTCACATTCAAAATAGTTATCCAAAAAAGCTATCCAATCTAACAAGTCCTCTTCATTCAAATTACCACCAAACTTTTTCACATCTATTTTTACCCTGTATTTGTCACCTTTTACTGCCTTTATCGACTTGGCCATTCTCTAATCTTCTGGATCAAGTTCTTCTTCAACATCTTCTTCTTTCTTTGATTCACTGCTCTCAACTGCTTCTCTTCTCTTATTGGTTTCTAAGGTTTCCAATCTCTCTTTTAGTTCTTTGATCTCTTTAATGTACTAATTCTTCAAATCATTCATCTCCTTTGTTGTGTTCTTTCCTTTTGGAGGCATCTTCACAATCTTGCCTCTTCACCTTCCAAGCTTTCTTTCACAAATTGTAACCTTCTTCTTCAACGATCTACTTCCTTGCTCTGATACCACTTTCATGTAATACAAGGTGGCTCCCAACTTCATCAAGAGGTTAAGATCTTTCACATGGTCATAAGAGGCATCTAACAAGATTAAGATGCTTACACAAATTCAACCTATCACCAAACACTCCCTAAAGGCTTCTAGGCCTCAAACACATCTTTTGAAGATCTCTTTTAGAGAAGGTCGTACAATGGCCAACAAAACGTCAATTTGGACTTCCCACAAACCCAACACAACTTTCTCAAAAGATTACAAGTGACTTCTTTGACACAACCTTGAGAAACAACAAACTCCCCATGTCTTTAGGACACCAATTAGCCTCAATTTACAAAGGATTTCCCTCCTAAACTCTTCACTTTCACCAAAAATCTACTGAAAGTCACTAATTATGTGTCAAAACTCCCAATTCCAACATTTATCCTCAGATTTAAGATATCTAGGGCGTTGTTCCAATAAACCCTCAATTTCATGCAAAATAGAAAGGGTTTATTGAAAAACTATATACCCGGGCTTATCAGATCTCATGAAGGCATCAAACACCTTTCAAATACCCTGTACAAACTTCCAAAACCAATACAAGACTCATTTTATCAACAAATCACCAAAACCTTACTTTAGTTTCTCATTTTCTCATGCAAAAGGCTTTGCCTAGCCCTAGGGCCTCACCTCCAAGCCATCAAAACACTTTATTTGACTCTAGACTTGTTAGAACATCTAATATAACATATTACATGCCATTCCTCTGAGATACATAAGGCAACAGTAGGAGGAATGACTTTACATTAATTAATTCTCAAACTCACACCTTACTGGCATGTTACAAGCAGTCACATAAATTGGATGAGATCTTCCCCTAAAATTAAAATACGGCCCTCAAACCAATGGGAAAAAGAAGATTAAAAACATATTTCCACAACATTACACAAGTTTCAGATCAATGGAGGCTTGTACGGGACCTAACATAGTAAGAGAAGATGGAAAACACAGTAAATCTGCTTATAAACATTGGTTTCTTTATTGGAAGTGCTTTCAAAATTGATTGAACAACCTTCATTCGAGCCTCTTGAGGCCTCTTTATACATTTTCAATTCAAAAACTACCTTTCAAACATCCACAACCAACTTTTGATCTCCTTGACCCTTCATAATCTCCTAAAATTGCAAAATGACAACTTTTATGCATTGACAACTTTACATCTTTTTGCACTTTTTGATCTTTGAACTCCAAACACCCAAATACATGGAAAATGGTCTTTTTATACCTTATTAAACATGATCAAAACTTTAACACCCCTAAACACACCTAGACTCACCCAAAATTCACCTTGTAACATTATTATCATATCAAATTGTGCATCATGGTTGTAGGTGCTCCTACACCAATTTTGCATAGATTTTGAATACAAAGCAATCAAAGATTACTTCTATTCATCTACTTGTCTTTCCTTGAATGTTTATTCAATGTTATTATGCTTATTCAAAGAATGAGTTAAACTATATTAACATGAATGAAAGTTTATGTGAATGTATGCATACATGACTAAATATTGTTGGTTAAGGTTCTGGTATCAATGGTGTAAGACATTATTGATAGGCTTTATTATGACAGGAATAACACTATTAGATGTTTTCAATTATATGATTTATAATTCTCCACCTGAGGATAAGGCATTGGTCACATTATGTTATAGTTTCCTAGATCTTTCATAGCAGCTACATTCAAATCAATTTTAATCTCCAATTTTAGTGTGAATGTATGTAGAGCTGATTATAACATCTTCTCATGCTTAAATATGATGTTACCATGAAGATTAGCTATATCTTTAAGGTATTTCATCTATTAAGCAATTAAAGAAGAATTTATCTGTTAATTAGCCTAAAAAGCTTTCACCTGTTCGTTGACCAATCCTCAAAATTATTGACCATTGAATTTGACAAGTTCATGTATAATTAATGAAATTAATTTTGATTCATTAAAAATAACTAACAGCATTTACTTCATTCTAAAATGTTTACACAACAACTACTTAACTCATACACTTGTTCATTGGTTTGACTTGGTCTTCATTTTGTTACTTCCACGTTGGCTTCCCACTTCACTTACATGCCAGTGTAGTTCACAAAGGCTGCGCCTTATTCCTTGTAGCGCTGGAGCCATTCATCTTTCCTGGCAACGTTTTACTATATCCTATGCATGCATATTATACCTTCATTCACTTATTATTATCTTTGCACTATAAATACGTAGTATGCGCTGGTCCAAGCTCTTTACATTTTACTTGCCTCTCTACTCTAGCCTATGTGCATTATCTTCAATATTCAGTGCAATTTATAATTGTTTGACTTATGTGTTATCATTCACAGAAGATTCCTCTCTTATGTGCTATGTATGCGCAAATAAATTTTTCCATATAAATAGGTGCAGATTTATTCAAGCATCATAATAGATATAACATTCATTTCAGTGTTTTGGCTTTATTCACTCTGAATATGGTTTGTGCCATAGTCTTATGTGTTGCATATTTTATCATTTAAAAATTTGCTCATATATATATACATATATATACACACATTAATAATCATATATGTATTTTTTATTCTTATAAATGATAGTATATATATACATCTATATATATTTCGTATATATATAATCATTTATGTATTTTTATATTTATATTTATATGTATATGTATATGTATATGTGTATATGTGTGTGTGTATGAATACATGCTACATTTATCTTTCAATATGTTGACCTATATATGTATCGACATTTATATAAAAATATATACATATATATACGAAGATCGATTAATCACACATTATTATGTGTGCGTCATCGATAATACCTATACACATGTATAATTAATATTCATATGTACGCTCCCACACACATATAGGTACTTAATCATAATCATTCAAATAGCATGACTTATCCAAAAAGCATTTAATCATCGCAAATCAAATGGACAAACCTATCTCAAGGAAGTCATAAACAATAACCCTATCTTTCTATCCACCCAAAGGAAATCAAAGACTAAAACCTAAACTTACTCAAAGACAAAAACCACAAACCTACACAAAACGTTCCCAAATCAAGACTAAAGATTACCTACTATTTCACAACTATCTTGACTTGACTAAACTAACTAGAGTGTGAGTGTGTGCCATGCCCATAATTTTTTTTTAAGTCATTAATTAAGCTTATTAATATTAAGAGTTTGAGGTGCAACACCTAACACAATAGGAGTTGCACTCCTTAGGTGAAGTCACTTATTATCCTACATGCAAAAATTAACTATATAGAATTTGTATGCCAAACTCTCCTGGGGTTCACCTACCACATGCTCCATTGTACTCTCCTTTGGTTGTCTAGGTTAGCATGAGTCTTGGTTTAATCTAGAAAGAATAAAGTCTATGACCAGGGACCAACCTATTACTAAATTAAAAGCTCTAATGTTCAAACGGGCCTAATAAACGTTAAACATGGATATTACCCATAATAATATTATCAATAGTAGTATGCTCCTTTAATATTTCTCTTTGAATAACATCATTGTTATTATCTTTTGTTTTGTTGATAATAAAGATATTGTTATTATTGATACTTAAATTTCCACTTAATATTTACATTTTTTCTTCTTACTAATAACACCTTCAATGCTAATTTATTACCTATCGCTAATATTACTATTAGTATTACCATTGATATCACAAGTACTCTTAAAAATCAATTTTATTCCCCAAACAAAGTTACTACTATTATCAATGTTAGTATGAGTATTAATACTTATCAATGTTATTGTTAAAAGATATCCGGATATCACACAATAAGAGTGACATGAGAAGTCGTGCCCATAAATATATTGGCCAAAGGTAAATCTAATTTTCAGCCAAAGATAGGTTTATTGGTCAATTGTTATTTAAATATTTATATTAACAATATTGTGGTTGTCAAACCATAAATTAATATTATTATCTTTATTTAATCACACACATTGACATCAAATCCCACATTCCTATGTTTTAACCATAAAATTATTCACCTAGCACAACCACTATCACTTATTATTAGTATTAATATCTCTCATAATATTAATTTATTGATTTACTCATGCATACTATTATTTAAGATTATCCACATTAATGTGATTTGGGGATTGAGTTTTCTCTTCACATAAAACTTAGTACTATCATTGTATTCATTTATTTATCAATATTAATATTATTATTATAGATGTACGTTTGCACTAATTTGTTACCTTCTTTTCCTTTTTCTTTTTAATTTATTATTATTTTCATCATAATCATAGAGTTTATGATTTTATTTTATTTTTATACATATTAAATTTTAATATTGTTATCACTCCCATGTCAAAATGAACAATATTTATTCACACTACTATTCTGATTACTACTAATACTATCAATATAATATTGATATTATAGTTGTTTGCATAGTCATGACAGAGGGTGGAAAAAACCTATGTAAAGAAAAATGATTTAGGTTTAAAATGACATGCAGCTGCCAATAATCAAAGAGGAGGAGGAGGTGGCATGAGGTTTCCTCCTTCCTGGCTATGATCAATGTTGGCAGTTATACAACGATCATGCAAGATTAATGGTTGACGTTACAAGTTTAATGGTAACTGACGAGTAAGCGCTTCATTGGATGAATGATGGAAGTGGAAGAGTGGGCTATTGATTTGGGCGTTACATATGAATGCACAAGATCTATATTTGTGTCCTCAATCTTCTCTTTTAGACCTAGCCTGTGCTTATTTCTTTACATCTTCAACTACAACAGAAAGTTCTCTCTCCACTACAAATAAGAAATAAGTGAGCAAAATATTTCGAAATGATGTTGGCTTTGGTAGTGGAATTCAAAAATGATGGTTTTTCTTTATAATAATTGTTTCCCACTGTATGTTTATCTTCTTGTAAAATTTGATTGTATAGGGACGTTTGAATATTTATAACTGCATGTAATTTTTGTTTTCATATGTGAATGTTTATAGTTGCAAGTAGTTTGGTGGATTGTGTTGCAGCGAATGAGGGTGGTGTGTCTCCCCTGCGATCTCTGTTCAATATGTGTTCGGCCTGCAATAGCAAGAAGCTGGTGAAACCCGAACCATAGGGAGGCGAGATAGCGAAGGTGGTGAGATTTCCACCAAAGCATGCTATGATAAAGAAGCGGATTTTTGATTCAAGAAGACTCTGCATCCTGTGGTGTTTATGATATGCCTAAGAAATTCAATGGTGGGGACCAAATTTTGCGTCTCTGGCACATTACTCCAATCTTATATCAGAGCGTATTGTATTTAGTCATAGTTCTTCTGCACCCTCTCCTGATCTTTCTCCTCTACACTTAAGATAAATATGGGTTATTATTATGATGTATATTAAGGAATTTTATTATCATAATAACAACACTTTTGAATTAGAAATATATTTAGCTTCTTAGTTCTTGTTTGGTTTTTCATTTTCATGTGAGATTTTTAAGAGCATGTCAAATCAGGGAGACCAAACTTATTTTGGAATAAAATGTATTCTCAATTGAGTTCATAATAATATAAACTTTCATTTATTTTGTTTTATTCAATGATAGTTTATCTTTTAAGTTTGGCAGTTCTTTTGTAAATTATAAATTTCAACTATAATTTCATGAATTAGTTTATAAGTCAAATTGTCTTATGCATGTGACTTTATTTTGATGGAGGTTGCTTCGCCTATGTGGAGGTGCATAAGTGATTGTTGCACATAAATTTTATAAATTTAAGTTTTATTTTTGTTTGAGAAAATTTGGAAATATTTTTTAATTAATTTGTCAATGAAATGAGTCTTTAATTTAGGAATAAATTAATTGGCTTTTCATTTCTTGTATTTGATTTCTCTAAGAAAATTGTAGTTATGAGTTATTGAAGGTGAATTTGAAATGTCTAAAAAACTTTTTGTTGAAATATGTGAAACAAATTATTGATAACTATAAATGGAAGAATTATTTTGACGATCTTAAACATCTACTATTTTTAAGATAGATTTGTAACAGAATCAAAAAGGGAGCTAAAAATTCAAGATTATAATATTTTCTAGCTAAGTGGGAAATTAATACCATATATACTCTAAAATCTTCTTATTATGTTCAAAACTTAGAATTATATAGGTGAAAATTCAAGGTAGTAAGAATGATTTTTTAACAGTTTATTTAGTGTTAAAATATTATTTCTCAAATCAATCTTGGATATTTCTAAATCAATGTTTCTATCCTATTCAGCCATCCATCATCAAAATTAAAAAAATCTTAACTTAATTTTGAAATCCATATAAGTGTTATTTAAACAAGACATGCATTTATGTCTAGAAATTTGGTAGTAGATATTTTCTATTAAGATGATAAAAGATTGGGTTGTGAAAGGGTCCAAACTCTTTTACACAAAAGCATAGTATATTAGGAGTTGCAATAACAACGTGACCTAAACAAAAATAGAAACAAATCACTTGGAAAAAAGAAGGATATGGAGAGTCCTAGAAAATTAAGTATAAAAGAAATATTCTAAATTTACAATTTCATATAAAAGT
The DNA here is from genome assembly GCA_007115665.2 of Sequoiadendron giganteum. Taxonomy (NCBI): domain Eukaryota; kingdom Viridiplantae; phylum Streptophyta; class Pinopsida; order Cupressales; family Cupressaceae; genus Sequoiadendron; species Sequoiadendron giganteum. The sequence goes on along the minus strand of CM021101.1, from coordinate 415,866,041 downwards.
AAGTTTCTAAATTAATATAATTAAAAAAAATTAAAAAATCAAGAAAATTAAGTATGAAAGAACTTTCCTAAATTTATTATTGCATATAAAATAAGTTTCTATATTAATATTTTTTGGTTTATTGTAAAATATTTTTTTAATACTAGGATGAAAACAAAATTATAAAAGAATGAAAAAAATATTCCTTTTAAAAATTATAAATTAATGTACTTAAAATTATAAATTTGAAAATTAAATAAAAAAGAAATAGCTTAAATTTACTATTACACATAAAAATATGTTTCTAAATCAATATATATATAACATAAAAAAATATTCAATACTTTAAAAATAATTAAAAATATTTCAAAAAGAAAAAATCAATTAGAATTTTAAGATAAAAATTGGAGTTAGGGTTAGGTGAAGGTTACAATTAGGATTAGGGTTCAATTAGGGATAGGGTTAGGGTTAAGGATCAATTAGGATTAGGGATAAATTAGGGATAGGATTCGGGTTAGGGATTAATTAGGATTAGGGTTTTATTAAGGTCAAGGTTCAATTAGGGTTAAGGCTAAGTTATGGTTAGTGTTAGTGTATTGTTTTAATCATACACTTAGGCAGTAGTTATGGAGGTTGATTTTCCTGATTGAGGAGTCCTATCCTCAATTATAGGAGATTGACATATTGATTGAGGAGTCCTATCCTCAAATCTTGGAGCTTGACTGCTTGATACTCTCCTATATTATGTACAACCTTTTTCTCTAATTAGCAAGTTGGTTTTGAGAAAATTTGTTTTATGTGCTTGATGATTGTCTTTGTAGCTCTGGAGAATTTCCACAGTTAGCATTCTAGATTAAGGTTTAATTAGGGTTAAGGTAGCGTTCAATTAGGGTTAGGATTAAAAATAGGGTTATAGAATAAAACTTGGGATAAATGTTAGGGTTAGGATCAGGGCTAGGATTAGGGTTAGGACTCAACTAGGGCTAGAGTTAGGGTTCAATTAGGATTAGGTATAATTAGGGTTTACGTTTAATTAGAATAGAATTCTATTATGGCCAAAGTAGGGTTAGCAATTATAAATTAAGATTAGGGTTAGGGTTGGAGTAAGGGTTAGGGTTGGGGTTGGGGATTAGTTAGTGTTAGGATGAGGGATTAATTAGGGTTAAGATCCAAGCAAGGTTAGGTTTATGGTTCAATTGATGTTTAATTAGGGTTAGGGTTCTAAGATAAATTTTGGGATTAAGGTTAGGATTGGGATTATAATTCAACTAGGAATAAGGTTAGGCTTACAAATACAATAAGGGTTAAGATTTAATTAGGATTAAAGGATTAGTGTTAGGATTCAATTAGTGTTAAGGTTAAGGTTGGTTTAGGGATAGGATTAGAATTCAATTATGATTAGGGTATAATTAGGGTTAGGGTTTAATTACAACTCTAGGTTAAATCTTGTCATTAACATTAGGATGAAGGTTATGGTTAGGGTTAAGATTCAATTAGGTTTAGGGTTATAAAATTAATATTGGGGTTAGTATTATAGTTAGGGTTTAATTAGGTTTTTATTATTATTTAGGTTCAATTAAGGTTAGGGTTCAATTAGGTTTTCATTATGATTTAGGTTCAATTATGGTTAGCATTAGAAGTAGGATAAGGGTTAATATTATAATAAGTGTTGGGGTTGAATTAAATCCTAACCCTAATTCTACAACTAACACTAACTCTAATTGTAAACCTTACCCTAACCCTAAATTTTACTCTAACTCTAATCTTAACCCTAACACTCATAATAATTTTAACTCAAGCCCTAAATTTAATTTTATATCTAACCTTAAACTAACCCTAATTCTAAAAGTAACAAAAATTCTAATTGTAACCCTAACCCTGACCCTAACACAAACACTATTTTAACCCACCCCAACCCTAATTCAAACTCTAACCCTAACCATAATTCTAAATATAGTTTTATCTCTAACCCTAACCCTAACCCTAACCCTAATTCTAAAAGTATGTTCACTAATTATCATTTTAACCCTAACCATGACCCTAACCCTAACACTATTTTAACCCACCCTAATTCTACAACTATCAATAATTCTATTGCAACCCTAATTCTAACTCTAACCCCAACCTTAACCCAAACTTTAACTCTAACCCTAACCATAACACTCACAATAATTTTAACTCAAACCCTTACTCTAATTCTAATTCTAACTCTAACCCTAACCCTAATTCTAATCTAACACTAACCCTAATTCCAATCTAACACTAACCCTATTCTAATCTAACACTAATTATAATTGTAACCCTAACTCTTACCCTAACACTAACATTATTGTAACCCACCATACTTATAAGACTAACATAGATTTTAATTTCAACCCTAACCTTAACCCTAACCCTAAATTTATATCCAATTATAACCCTTACCTTAACCTCAACCTAACCCAATCCATAACCATAATTATAGCCCTAACCCTAATTCTATCTCTAATTGTAACCAAAACCTTAATCATAACCCTAACCCTAACCTAAACCCTAACTATAATCCTAACCCTAACCTTAACCCTCATTCAATATTTAATCATAACTGCAACCCTAAACATGATACTATCTCTAACCCTAACCCTAACCTCTAATCTTAACCCTAACCCTAACCCTAACTAAAACCCTTACCCTAATCCTCATCTTAGCTCTAATTATAACATGAACCTCACCCAAAACCTAATCTTAATCCTAACCCAAACCCTAACTTTAACGCTAACCCAAACCTTAATATTAATCATAACTTTCACTCTAAACCTAGCCTTACTCTTAACCCTAATAGCGAACCTACCCCTAACCCTAACCTTAACCCTATCCCCATCTCTAATCTAACCCTAACCCTAACCCTTAACCAAATCCTAATTGTAACCCCATTAAAATATCTAATTGTAACCCTAACCTTAAACCTCACTATATTCCAAATCCTAAATCTAATTTTTACCCTAACCCTACCCCTCAACCTAACGCTAATTCTAATTCTAACCCTAATCCTAACCCTAACCCTAAATCTAACTCTAACCATAACCATAATACTCATAATAATTACTACTCCAACCCTTACTCTAATTCTATCTCTAACCCTAACCTGATTTTAACCATACCCTTCATCCTTATTCTATGTCTAAACCTAACCCTAATAATAACTCCAACCCTCATACCAATTTTATCTCTAAACCTACCCTAACCCTATTCCTAACCTAGCATTAACCCCAACCCTAATTTTGATGATAACCCTAACCCTAACCCTCAACCCTAAGCCATCACCTAATCTTAACACTAACCCTAAGCCTAAACCTAACAATAATTATTTTGTCATCAATGTCCCGCTGTGAATGCTACTAGCATATATATTATTTATTAATAATATATATAAAATATGCCAAGAGATATCCTTCTCTAGGCATCTATTTTATAATGAATTAGTCACATAAAATTACAATAGATGACTCACGAAGGATATCTCTTGGCGTATTTTATATATATTATTGATAAATAATATATATATATATATATGCTAGTTAATAATATTTCTCGATGGAGATGTGCATTAAAACTTACCCACTCTACCACTGCTACTGTCATTCTTCATTTACTCCATTTAAAATCAATGTCATCATTTAATGTTTACACCAACCAACTACCTCTTAAATCAGGTAGCTGGAGGAAGATAAATTTGGGTGGAGGTACACAAGTTAAATGATTTTAGTAAATCATTGGGCTCCATTTTGAAAGGAGGAATTTTTTTTTATTCCTCTCATTTTTATTTTACTTCTCTATGCATATTTAAATGGCTTGCAAAGAGTTCTTATAACTGGAGGATAACAACCTCATTTTATCTTATTTTTCCATGTTATCCACAACCAATGGATGCCCAATATGCTTCCAATAGTTCTGTTTACAGTGTAAAAAAGAGAGAGTGTAGCAATATGTAAGATAACGTTTTCATTCTTTTTATTTTATATTTATAGAGTTCTTGTACATATATTTTTTTTTAACTTCATAGTGCATATTTCTGATTGCAGGAAAATCCTTCTCCCTGGAGATAAAATTATTTCTTTTCTCTTTCTTTTTTTTTTAAATCTATTTGATTATTGAATCTATATATATATTGCTACTGTTAAAGGGGACAACAAATACTTTATTGCAGAGTTTGTTTTGGCTCATACTATAGAGAGAGGAGGGGTATCAAGTTCTCTGTGCATATTTTGTTCCATTTATTTATAACAAAGGTTTTCAAAATGAAAATGTACATTCCTTTTGCTATTTACTCTATTACTAATTCATTAATTCATTTTTTTGCTTTACTAACATTTAAATTTATTATTACTTCTAGCATAGCTATGAGGAAACTGTAGAGGTAGGATTTATTTTATTGTGTATATTTCTTGTTCTATTTTAAACACAAACTGAAATTCATTCACTGCACTCTCAGGCAAATTTTAATGGCAAAAATATCCAAAACAAAAGATTTTGATTATTATATAAATTTATATATTTTTAAAGTTGTAAATGTTAAAGAGTGGGGGGGTTTCCCCCTACAATACCCCTAATTGGGAGGTTGCAACCACCCATGCCCATGGGAGACGCAACTCCCAAAGGAGCTCAAATACTTGGGAGGGGCTGATAGCAGTTGCCCTCCCAGTCCTTTAATTATATATATATATATATATATATATATATATATATAAACTTTTAAATTATCTTAAATAATTTATAATTTAACCTACATGAAATTTAGGAAAAAATGTGATCCATAATATATATATATATATATATATTCATCTGAAATACGTGTATATTATATTTGGATCTATATTTTATATACAAAAAATACAAAATCAAGAGTGTCCCCTTTTTTTTGCATGTTAAGGGGCCAAGTTGGGCTAAACCAACTAAAAAGCTTGCAGTGGTGATTAGATGGGAAAAGCCAACGGAAGGTTGGTGGAAAATTAATTTTGTTGGAGCATCAAAAGGGATCAAGTGCAAGATTCATCATCCGAGACTAGGAAGGAAATGTAATAGCTCTGGGAGCGAAAAAGTTGTTGGAGGGCACGAATAACATAGCTAAAGCCTTAGCAACATTGTTAGCAGTTAAACTTGGAAATAAATTGGGAGTGTTCGGAATACACCTAGAAGGTGATTCACTTATCATTGTGCAAGCAATAATGAAAGGGGAAATAGGAGCATGACACATTCATAATACAATTGCAAAAATTCGAGAAGAATTAAATATATGTGATGATTTTGCTATTAGTCACATAAGGAGAGAAGGAAATTTGGAGGCGGACATTTTGTTGAATTGGGTCGTAACATTTAGAGAGATTGGTGAACTACGAATTGAAGACTTGAGAAATGTGATTATAATGGATTAAGTTAGGAAGATGGAAAGGATGATGCATTTATGAAGGGATGATCACGGGTAGGTTGGAGTAAGTGGACATGATTGGAGGAGCAATGAGGATGGGAGCAGTGGTAACCTCAATACGAAGAGAAATTAAGATTGGTATGTGTGGAGGTAAGAGTCTTACCACAACTAGGCCCTCGGTAAATAGAGATAATTATAGAGGTTGGCGTGGTGAAGAAGAAAGACGAAAAGTGTGGAAATGGAGGTGGTGGAGGCAGTGTATCTACAACAATTTTCAAATGGAGGCTAGCTTCACGCTTCGTTCGAGGAGGCAATTAAACCCATTTTATGGCAATGCCTCTGATCAAATATTAATGGGGATGTTCTTAGTCTCAGACAGGAGGCTGGTGCAAAGCGTGAGGATGATTTTAGGGAAATCATTTGGAAACCTGAGGCATAGATATAGAACTAACATGGATGTGTACTATTTTATCATTGCATGGGGTCTGGACTTAGGCGAATCGACAAACACAGTGAGAGAAGTGATGGAGATGATTGTGGACAAATATCTCTTGGAAGGTTTAGAATCAATACTTGAATGGTTTGTTCCAAGTGAAGGCTTGGACATTCGAGAAGGCTTGGAAAATGCAGAATTGGAAGGGGTAGAAGGATGTGTCCCTTTTATGCGGTGGCCAGAGGATGGGATTAAAAACCATTGCAGAGAAGAAGAAAGATTGGGTTGGCAAGCACTAAATCTCTTTATAGAGTTGACGAAAGTGGAAGCCATCATGGCATAAGTGAAATCACAAATGAAAGAGGATACATAACACATGAAAGCACAGGTGGAAGCGAAGATAGGGCACAGGGGAGCTAAAGGAAAGAAGATGAGGAAGCTAAAGAAGAAAGCCAAAAGGAGAGTTGGTTAGAAAATAGGTAGCAGTAGTTTAAATAGTAGTTCTTGTAGGTTTTTGTAGAATAGCGTATGAGTAGTTGTTTTTCACTGGATTTTTGGGGGTTGAACCCTATTAATTTTGTTTGTGAAATCAGTAGAAAGGGTGAAGACTATTTGAAAATGTTGTAGTAGTTTGTAATGCAGCTACAGATGGTTGTGGGACTGGGTGTAAGGAAACTCAGGTGCGGAAACAGCTTCCTACACTAATCTCTTAAGGAAAGTATGGTGCAAATTCGTTTTAAACCCTTACAATTTCAGATTCGTTAATCTACTTAACAAAGATATTGCAGCAATATACCATACATACAGAAAATAAAGAATGACACAATGATTTACCCTGGGGAAAACCTTTCGGTAAAAAACCCCAGCACTCCAAAACCTGCACAATGTATTATCTTCAACACAACGGTTACAACACACTTGCAATGCAAGTTCTTTCAGGAGATTTCCAACACTTGAAGACAAAATGCGGCAGCATCAAAACGTTCCAACAATACACTCACATCACACATCTTCGCAACCCTAAAAAATGCTTATATCATGCGCTTCCCTTTTTAGGGCAACTTCCGAAGATAACTGTATTAGGGTTTTACCATTCTCCGAGTGGAAGAGTGTACAGTACTCAACTTTATTAGTTGCCACATGTCTTCACCTGTCTTGAATCTTCCAGACATAGCTCTTACGTGTCATAGGAATCCGTCATAACCGTTTCAGCCATGATCTCCTTACACACAATTCAAGATGCCGACACATTAAGTGGAGTGACACATCAACATGCAAACTAGACATGTACACTCACACTTAATTACATTATTTGCAAGAAATACATTTTACAAAACAAATAATAAGAATAGGAATTATCCAAGGTTGAGACACTTTATTCCTAACACTGGGTTTAGTTGGGTAGGGTTTCTTTTTCAATTATGTTGCATGTTAAGATGCTTTTTAGTTAGACCCATGGTAGTTGATGAAGTTTTTTGGATGGTTGATGCAAGTAATGAAGAAAATGATGCAATTTTATTTTTATGCAATAAAAAAAACCTATTACCGATAAAAAAAAAAGAGTGTCCCTTTTTTAAAATCTTATTTAATATTTCTTTATATATTGGATACATTTTTATATTTATCTCTTTTTAATATATATGTATGAGATCACATACTAACATATTTTTTAAACATGGTGTTCCCAAATAAGATTTCATTTGAGACCACATTTTATATTTTCTCTTTTGGTGGATTCTTATAATATACTTAAATTTTTGAAGAGTTAAAACAAGTCTTAAGAAACTCTAGGTTCATTACTATCTAGTGGATTGACAATAAAACTAGATGCACTCTTTTGCTTTAGAGATTTTTATAACACAATACTAACATTCTTTCTCATTGTAACTTGAACAAATTGCATCTTATCATATCATAAATGCAATTTAAATAAATATATTTCTTCCTTTTCACAATAATCCATCTCCGATATAATTTTTCTAGAAAAAAGTACAATTTATGGTGCTCGCTTTGGGTTCTGTGTGTGCGTTCACGGCCATCTCGGATCAAGTTGCATGTTGATTTGGGTGAGTGCATGCGTTGTTTGATTGTGAGATCACTTTCATTATTATTTTCTCTGCTTGGGGGGCGGGGGGGGTTTGTAGCGTGTTCGGGGTCTAGTTTCTTTTTCTTTGTCTTTTCCTTCTCTATGTGTTTCTACAGGTCATGTTTTGTTGTCTATCTTCTTGGCTCAGTTCGTTGATAGTGTTTTGGGCCTAGCGAAGCCCTTTGTTCATGCATTGGGGGTCCACATTGTCAGGCCTCTATTTGGATGTGTGGTGAGGTTATGGTTTTTTTGCTTGGGCCTTTATTTGACTGCACAAGCTAGTGTGTGGAGAGTGGGTGTGGGGGATTTGGTTGGCTTTGTTTGGCATGTTTGATGGGTAGGTGTTGGGAGCAGTTTGGTCAAGCGAAGCGGTGTTGTTGGGTAAGGGCGGTCTAGTGGAGATCTAATGGCTCTAAATGATGGAATGGAGGAGGTGTCGAGGGACGATGTGATGACAGAGGCGAGTGATGGGGTTCCCAATCCACCTTCACCTATCATGGGCTTGTCTAGGATTAGGGATTTTAAAGTGAAAAATATTAATGGTTGTTTGGAAAGGGATCAAGTGCACCTAGTGGTGGCAATTCAAAAGGAAGTGGTTGTCGAGGATTTAGATTATTATAGCAAGCATGTTTTAATTTGCAAGTTTTTTGGGATAAGGGTCTCTCTTCCTTTCCTTGACCCTTGGATTCAGAGGACATGGAACCCAGAGGGGGATTTTGAGGTACTGCTTGCTTCAAATAATTTCTTCTTGGTGGACTTTTCTTGCATCTCAAATCAAAATAAGGATTTTGAGGGTGGCATGTACTTCTATAATCAGGTTGGCATCAAACCATGGCATTCGATATTTAATTCAATGGAAGAGTTGTTGTCCAACGTTCTGGTTTGGTTTCATCTTCCTCGATTGTCACTTGAATGTTGGAGGAAAGATATTTTGAAATCTATTGCCATGTCGCTAGGAAAATGGATTGGCCCCTCTTAGCAGACTCTAGAGAAGAGGATCTTTTCTTATGCACGGGTTTGTGTGGAGATGGATTTGAGCAAGCCTTTTCCTGACTCTATTGATCTGATAGTTGGGGCTAGTTCTTGGAATTAACCGCTAGAATATGAAACTCTATTATTTAGATGTTGTTTATGTTGAGAGTATGGTCATCTTCAGAGGAGGTTTCCATGTGCTCTTGGTGTGGGTGACTCTAGATAAAGATGGGTTTGTGCCTGTCGGGCCTCGAAACAGAGGTTGAGGTCAGAAGATGACTTTTTGGGATCGCCATGAGGAGGGGTTGTTTAACAGGTTTGATGTGCTGGATGAATTAGTTCATGAGGAGGAGATACCTCTTGACATGCATGTGGATGCCCCCCTTTTACTACTCATAGTCCTGAACCTACGGTTGTTACGTCTCTGGTTCTTGGCCCAATGGAGGCTTCTAGGGAAGGGAAGGATTCTTTGGCTCCCTCCCCTAAGGTGGGGTTCGGGGACCCTTGTGTGATGGCTGGTACTTCTTTGGTCTCTTCTCTATTGGCACTTACCCAACTAGAGGATCGAGTTTTGGAGATTTTGGAAAGATTAAAGTCTCTGCTTCTTCCCTTATTAAGGGTGTGCAACAAAATCCTCTAAAAAAGAGTGCTCTTGATAAGTCCCAGAAGGTGGGTAGGAAGAAGGATCGAGAGAAATTTAAGTTGGTTGGTGAGATGTTGGTTGAATCCAGGTTAGTGAAGACATTGGATACTCAATTCTCTCACCCTTCGCGATGATTGTGCTATCATGGAATGTGAGGGGTATGAATAGCATCCATAGACAAAAGGCTATTCCGGACTTGGTTCGTGCTCATTCTCTAGATTTTGTTTTCCTCCAGGAGATGAAGTTATCTATGGACAGTATGTTTCAGAATGCATCTAAAATTTGGAATAGAGGATTATGTCTATGTGTGGGTGCGTAGGGGAGCTTTGGAGGTCTTTCTTGCTTATGGGATCCTCAGTGAATCTCTCGTGTTTGGTGGTCTACTAGTAGATTCTCCATCTTTCTTGTTGCAATTAGTTTAGAGACAGGAGAGAGAGTTCTTTTTTCCAGCATTTATGCTCCGATGGAAGTCCCTGGTAAGATACTCTTGTGCTCTCATATCAATTTTCTGAGATCTTTGGATCCCTTCCTTCCCTAGATTATGGGAGGTGGTTTCAATGCAATTGTCTCTCTTGAGGATAAAAGGGGGGTGTTCCTCATTTGGACCCCTCCTCTGAGCTTCTAAGGAATAATTTGTCTCAGCTTTGATTGGTGGATATTAAACCTTTGAATGGTATGTTTACTTGGAATAATAGGTGGCTTGGAGATGAAGCTATTTTTGAAAGATTGGACAGGTTTCTTGTTTCCAAATTTTGGGTTGGTGACATGTGGTTATCAAGCTCTGAGATTTTGGATGGCAAGGACATTGGCCAAGTAAATTCTCTGCACGTCTAGTTGGTGGTTCTAGGAAGCAGACTTTTAGATTTTAGCTTATGTGGCTCAAGGAGGAGATTCTTCTTGGTCTGGTTTTTAGATGGTGAATTGAAGGATGACCAGCTTTTGGTACGACTATGTATTCTTTTGTGAAGAGGCTCCAATATGTGAAGTATAAATTAAAACATTGGAATAAGTATCATTTTCGCAATGTGTTCCAAAAGAAAAGGGTTTCCCTGGAGCGCTTGGATACTATTACCAGGCAAATTTAGGACTAGGGTCTTGATGCAAATTTGAGCAAGTTAGAGGATAGTGTGATAAAAGACCTAGAGGAATGGGAGTTTTGTGAGGAAATTATTTTGAAACAAAAGCATCATGTTGACTAGCTTCATGAAGGGGATAGGAATACTTCCTTCTTTCATAACTTGGTGAAGGCTCGAAGATAGGGCAACATTATTTCTTATGTTCGCTCTCCTAAGGGTTTTGTTCTCTCTTCCTCTTTGGGGATCTCTAGTGAGGTGGTTCACTTTTTCTCTAGTCTCTTTTCTAAAGATACCTCACCTACTTGTGAGGAGGAAGCTTTTATCTTGGCTTCTATTCCTCCTTTGACGACTTTGGATATGAATGCGTCTCTTCTTAAGCCTATTTCTTTGAAGGAGTTGGAGGAGGTTGTGTTCCAGTTGAAAAAAGGAAAGGCTCCTGGTCCAGATGGGTTTCTGGTGGAGTTCTTTCAAAAAAATTGGGAATTTATCAACCTTGATCTTTTGGAGGTTGTGTAGGAGTCTTTACGGAATAAGCAAATGTTGAGAGCCATGAATGCCACATTTCTTGCTCTTATCCCAAAATGCGAGGGAGTTGATTCTATGGATCTTTTTCGATCAATTGCTCTATGTAATGTGGTGTATAAAATCATTACAAAGCTAATTGTTGAACGTTTAAATCCATGGCTAGATAATTTGATCTTGAAAGAACAAGGGGGCTTTGTTGCAGGTAGGCAGATTTTGGATGGAATAGTTATTGCAACTAAGACTATTCATTCCATGGCCTCTTCAAGGGAAAAGGCCATGTTTATAAAGTTAGATATGGCTAAGGCATATGACAGAGTTAGATGGAGTTTTTTTACCAAAATTCTAGGAGCTTTTGGGTTCAGTAGGGAGTGGATTGATTGGGTCATGAGTTTTGTGATGACGCCCTCCTTTTTTGTTCTCATAAATGGGGAGTCCTCTGATCAATTTGGTGCTACTAGAGGTCTTCAACAGGGGGATCCCTTATCTCCCTATTTGTTCATCTTGATGGTTGAGGGCTTGGGAAGGTTTATTCTATCTCGGGTTACAGATGGGCTTATTCAAGGCTAGAAATAGAGCAATTCTCTCCCTCCTCAATCCCATTTGCAATTTGTGGATGATTCGGCTTTGATGGGTGTTACTAAGGTGGCTAAAGTGGTTTATTTTTTATAGACGTTGGATTGTTACTTGGCTGCCTCAGGTCAAAGCATAAATGAAAGCAAGTCTTGCATTTATTTCTTCAACACCCCCACTCCTATTCAGCAACGCATTGCCAATATTTTATGGTTTTAGGTGGGGAAGCTCCCTTTTATCTATCTTGGTATCCCTCCGCATGTGCACCTGCCTCCCTAGTGTTTTTGGTAAGAGGTGATTGATAAATTTCAAGGGTTGGTTTATCATTGGACATATAGATGGCTTTCTATGGTTGGTAGAGTTACTCTGTTGAAGTCGGTGGTGCAAGCCCTACCTATATACAAGTGCTTTGAGATGACTTCTCCCTCAAGTTTCATCAAAGCTTTTGAGGGGTTGTGTAGGCAGTTTCTTTGGTCGGGTAATCTCCTTGCGAGGAAGTGGAGCTTAATTAAGTGGGAAGTTGTTTGTCGGCCAAAGCGGGATGGTGGTTTGGGTTTGCGTAGGGTGGATTGGAATGGGCAAGCCTTGGTTGCTAAGCTGTACTGGAGATGGGTTTCACACCAGCATCAGTCTTGGGCTAGGATCCTTACCTCCAAGTACCTTGGGGAGGGAATGGCATTGAGGTTCCTTAGTTTAGTCTTTCGAGGAAAGGTTCTATGATCTGGGATACTCTAAAGAGGGGAGACACACTGGATAAACAAGGCCTTTTTGAATCTGTAACACAGAGTTTGATGCTCTTTTTTGGCATGACTCATGGGATGGTTTCCCACCTATCCTCTCTTCGCATCCTCACTTGGGGGATTTATGTAGTATTTTTGTTCAAGCTGGTTGGAGTAGAGTGATGGATTTCAAAGCCCCTCAAGCTTTGGGGCAGTCTATTGTCTTCTAGTGGAAAGATATGCAGGAGTGGCACCTGGGTGGATCTTTGGAGGATAGAAGGGATTTTTTCTCCATCTTGGTTGATAGATTATGTTGTTCTCTTTCGAGGAGGGATGTGTTGGTTTGGGGTCTGGATCCTAAAGGGAGGTACACTATTGCTTCAGGGTATCAAGTTTTGGATAGACAAGTCTTCGGCAGTGTTGAAGTTCCTTGATGGAAAAATATCTAGAATAAATTCTCGTGGCCAAAATGCAATTTCTTCTCTTGGCTGGTGGTGTATGGTAGGTGCTGGACCTTGGATAACCTCTGTAAGCGAGGCTTCTAGGGCCCCTAAGTTTGTTTCCTTTGCCTAAATGATGTTGAGACTGTCCCCCATCTTTTCTTTCAGTGCCCCTTTGCTAGGACTATTTGGCATTTTTGGGGGGGAGCATGGAATTTGCAGTGTAGGCACCCTTCTTCTCTTAATGAGTTTTGGTGGAACATTGGGCCCATCCAGGTGAAGACTTCCTTTTTTCACACAATGTGGCCTATTGGTCTCATTCTGATTATTTGGCATATTTGGTTGGAGTGCAACCGCAGGATATTTATGGATAAGAACTTGTTGGTGGTTCAAGTTTAGGCTCGTATTCTTGGGGATTTGCAGGAAACTTTGTATACTAAATGTGACCTATCAGTCCCAGTGGACCCTAGAGATATTGGTTTGATTCGTAATTTGGGGATTTTTGTGGGTGGTACTAGAGGGCCCAAGATTGGGCGAGGTAGGAGTTCTAGATGGAAGGTCTTTAGGGGGCATTAGATGCTTCCTCCCATTGGAGTCTTAAAAATCAATATGGATGGATCGTCAAGGGGTAATCTTGGGCATGTTGGTTTTGGTGGGGTGGGCAGAGATAGTTTCGGGATGGTTGTGTTCTTCTTTTCGAAGTATAGGGGCAACACTCTAATAACCTTATGGAGGCCTTGGCTATTATTTTGGCTTTGAGGAGGGCATATGCCCTCGATTGGAAAAGGATCATTTGTGAGTTAGATTCCTAGGTGATTGTAGACTTGATAAATAGATGACAGTTTGGTGATGTTAGTTGGAAACTTGCAATGATGGCTAAGCAAATCACCACTCTTGGAGAATTACTGGATTCTATCACCTTATCTCATATCCCTTGGGAATGGAATAAGGTGGTTGATGGGTTGGCCAAATGGGCTTCTGAAAAGAATGGGACCTGGTTGGTGGATGATTGGGATAGTTTACCAACAGATCTTTTTCAAGACTTGGAGCGTTGGGTTACAGAGGATGTGAGATGTTGCATGAACGCTTCTTGATTTATGATATGTTGTTTCTTGTCCCTTTTGGGTTTCTTCCTACTTTATACTTTGTATTTCTCTAGTTGATTAATAAATTTTTTACCCTTTTATTTACAATAATCCATCTCCTAAAAAAATTATTTCTGTAATACACTTTTAAATGCATAAAATATATGTTTCTACAATTACAAGAGAAATTACAATTAAGTTTACACAAAATTTATTTCAATACCAATCTAAAAACAACTCTTTACTTGAAACATATCTTTTAATACATGTTTATAAAATGCCTTCACTTTTCATTTCAACAAAATATAAATTCCTTAAAACTTTCCATGTTATAATTTATACATATAAATTACATAAGAAACATGCCAATGAATAAGGCATTCTCCTTTCATTTCTTCATTGTAACAATATGAAACCCATCTTTCAAACTTGCAATATTACCAATATTATTGAAAAAAATGTTTTAAATACCAAATAACTTAGGCTTTCTCTCCACCCTACCATAAATGGCATTATGAAGCCTCTTAGGGCTCTAGTCATTCCTCCAAGCAAAAAAAAGAAACTACCAATAATTTTGGTAAAATAATAAAAATAACTTGAACACAAATCATATTTACCCATTTGACCATCAAACCCTCAAACCACACACTCACCAATTTTGAACTCCTCTCAACTTTCTTTCAAAAAAATCGCACAATAACACATCACTTTTTCTACTAAGCAAGTTTTATAGCTACAAGAGAGAAAGAAAGACTTATCTTTAAGACCATGCATCTTGAACTCCATTTCATATGTGAGGGCTCCTTCATTCCTTCCAACTTTTCTTCTTTTCTTTCCAAAAAATATCAATCAAGGATTCTCCAAAAGGAGAAGTGGGTAACAACCCTATTTCCATTTCTCAAACATATATAAAGGGTATTCAACTTGAATATTTTTGAATGAGGGAGTGACACTTGCCACTCTCTCATTCAATTCTCAAGCACAATCTCCCACAAATTCTCACACATGCATGAGAAAATTTGGGAAGATGGGAAAAGAAGGAGTGTACTTCACTCCATCCCAAAAGTCTCCCTTTTTATTAAGAGGAGGGTGGAGTATTTGTCCACCCATCTCTAATGTCCCATCTCATAAATGAGTTTGGGAGTCAAGGCACTCTTCCTTCACCCCAAGGTCTCCCAAATCCGTCACTCCCTTAAATGGGCATTAAATGAGGGTCATATCTTAAATATAGCCCAAGATATGGTCATAAATAGACCCCCAACCCTTAGGTACTTGCCTTATAATACTAGAAAAGGTGAAATTACATAAAATAGGATTTTTTAAGACCTCTTAAAAGCTCATGAAAGAAGGAATTCGAATTTCAACTTAACTAAGGTTTCTCAACCCTAATTCCCTACTCACACATTTAACCACATATTGATGAAATAGCATCCAACCACCTTCAAAATAAACTCACAAAAGATAGCATAGAAATTGATTTAAACAACACCCAAATCTGAAAGAAGTGTAACTAATTTTTCATTCAAAAATCTTCTCAATTACATGAAAACCATAAGAAAAATGGAAATAAATTGTTTGCAGCCATATGGGATGATTACATCCATTACAAATTGTTATAAATATTATATATAGCAACAATATCAAATACACAAATTATCTCCTTTAATCCCTCTCCATTTGAAGCTCTCTAGCTCCCTTCAACATGCAATCTTCAACTGCAAAGCCATTACTGTAATAACCAGCAATATTCCACTACTTTTTTTGCTATTGTATATCACCCCAAAACCTGTAATAAAATTTACTTTTCTCCTCTCCCAAGAAAATCCACACCTCTCCTTCTTTTCCAAAAATCTGGAAAATGATAATCTCTAAAATTGTCAAGTCTCTCCCTTCAAAAAATCAACCACAACCTCCTTTTATTGTCACATGCCTCTACCATGCCCAACATGGAAAAATAATCTTAAATATATTAAAATAAAATATTAAATGCTCAAAAATCATCTTCAAATCCACTTCTTGGAAATTTCCAAGTTTAGGTGACAACTTGTATTCACACTCCTAAAAAATAGGGACCCAAATTAGAAAAAGACAATCACTCAATATGGGTGCCCAGATTCTCCACTGCTAGATTTTAGGAACATTAATGAGTAGTCACAAGTTTCAACTCCCAAAAAATCCACGCCATGATTTTTCCCTCTTGAATTTCTAATTTAGAAACCGCACTCTTCACCGCCTTCCACTACACCATTTACACAATAATCAAGCCAATTTATTTAATAAACATGTTTGGATTAATATTGCAATTTTATTCAAAAAAACATTATTAAAATAAAATCAACCAAAAATTAAACATTTTTTTATTGATGCAAGATTGTCATTCAACCATTGGATGCTCCTGCATCAGGCTTCCAAGGTAGAAATTTTTTGTGAGATTGGTCTCACAAAATGGAGTTAAATGGTAGGACCGTCCTTTCATGTTGTAAACAACCTTCAACAAACTCCATCACTGATTTAGAAAAAATAATTCCTTCCTCCACCTCTTCCAACACTTAGGACTCACGTCCACCATAGACTGTCCTCCTCCTCCAAATAATCTCTCTACTCCTCTCCTCTTTCATGGGTTTTGACCCACCACAAGCTGACCACCTCCACCAATTTTCACCTGCAGCATCCTCTACAACTTCTAAATGCAAATATGTATTATCCATACACCAATTTGCAACTACATCCTCTATGTTCATCCTTGCAAATAAAGGTAAAATAAACTCAAAATTTTCTACATTTGCCTCATCCCCTTTTGCTGCCCCAACATATTTTCTTCATCCTTTGCTACAACGATAATATTTTCCATCCATTCTTCTTCTTTTGCTAAAAAATCATCTGCATCTTTGTCATTCACTACAACATCCTTGCACTCCATCGCTGCGACTTCAAGTTCCATAGTTGCATCTTCATTGTTCTCATTTTTGACACCCTCTTCTACATTATTTTCTTTGCTTCTCACTTCTTTGACTTCCTCAATCACTGCTACACCATCTTCTTCATCTTCAGTTGTTGCACCTTCTTTTTGCCTCTCAACCTCTGCTACACTTTTATCACCATCTTCCTTCATGCTATCCTCAAAGAATACTTTTGTAATATTTTCTCCATCATGTTCATCTGCATACACAACTATGACAAAAAAATTTCCTTTCTTCTTTGACATTTCATCAATCACTTTCCACACACTCTCACTATGCAACCTCTCAGGTATAGACTGCCTCACATTTAGTGACCGGTCTACACACCACACACACTCCATCCCCAAGTCTTGGTGCAAACTGCCTCTAATCAATGCTTCTTCCTGCACACTCAAGAACACTAACTCCGATACCACTGATGAAATAGCATCCAACCACCTTCAAAATAAACTCACAAAAGATAACATAGAAACTGATTTAAACAACACCCAAATCTAAAAGAAGTGTAGCTGATTTTTCATTCAAAAATCTTCTCAATCACATGAAAACCATAAGAAATTTGGAAATACATTGTTTGCAACCATATGGGCTAATTACATCCATTATAAACTAGTATAAATCTAATATATAACAGCAAGATAAACTACACAAATGATCTCCTTCAATCCCTCTTCATTTGAAGCTCTCTAGCTCCCTTCAACTCGCAATCTTCAACTGCAAATCCACTGCTATAATAACCAACAATATTCCACTATTTTTCTTTTGTATATCACCCCAAAACCTGCAATAAAAATTATATTTCTCCTCTCCCAATAAAATCCATGTCTCTCCTTCTCTTCCAAAAATCTAGAAAATGACAATCTCCAAAATTGTCAAGTCTCTCCCTTTAGCAAATCAGCCGCAACCTCCTTTTGATGTCACTCCCCTCTACCATGCCCAACATGGAAAAATCATCTTAAATATATTAAATGCTCAAAAATCATCTTCAAATCCACTTCTTGGAAATTTCCAAGTTTAGGTGACAACTTGGATTCACACTCCTAAAAATAGGGACCCAAATTAGAAAAAGACAATCACTCAATATG